>JAVJIF010006154.1:0-74211 GCA_038442645.1 Agave tequilana
AAATAGGCCCTAATATGAATCCAAATCCAATATCAAATATATTTATTCTTTAATTAATATTATTATAACACTACAAATTAGTATTAATTTATGATTTTTCAAAATTTAAATGTCTAAGCGAATACTCTTAAATCTTAGAAAATATAAGATTTGAGACACAAGTAAAAACAAACACGACAGTTTTCATTTTCTCTTTAATTTTTAAAGAGCATTAGCGTCATGGAGGCCTGAGGGTAGGCCCCAAGGCCCTAGGACTAAGGCCGGGCCCAGTTAAATTAGGGCGCAAGGCTAGAGTTGGCCAGATTTAAGGCTTGAAGTATTTAAGGTCGGCCCCAGCCTCCGTCTAGCGCTGGCCTGTTATCATTGCTACTTTCATCCGTTCCGTTCGTAAGGTTTCATACTGGGTCTGGTCTTCGCTCGGGCCTCCGTTGGGTCAGGCTCAGGATGGCCCATCTAATATTATCATAGCGAACTATGGAGAACATAACAATTTATGTGTCAAATTGTCAATAGTGGGCATAGTAAATTGTGGACATTCTCCCAAGCTCTTTGATTGCTACATCTATGACTGCATGGTCATTGAGTAACACTGAAGAACTAGAAATTACTTTAATGTTGAAGCTTTGATCCCAACTTACTATTAAGTTTGATCCCAACTAAGTATTAAGTCAGTCAGTCATCTCATTCTCATCAATGTAAAAAACATTTGCACCTGAATACCCAGCAAGCTGGCTTAATTCTGCTTAATTTTCCTTCCTCTTCCCCATGGAAATGAACTCGGAAGAAAAGGCTTTCTTCTTCTAGTCAATTTCTTAGACTGAAAATCCTTGAATGAGAAACTGAACTTTTAGGAAACAGTGATCCCAGCTCCAAATCAAAGAACAACTCGTAGAACATCACTAATCAAAAAGCAATTTGTTAGAATATTCTTTAGTTAACAAAGAAAAGAAAATCTAAAACACTTCAGAGGAAAGAGAGAATTTGGTGGAATCCACATCTTCGAGCATTTCTTTATACATTAGCAAGAAGAAGATCATGACATTAGCTTTTATCACATGAGAATTATTATATTACTACTCTCCATTCAATCTCTCTTTCCATAAATTAGGGCTTCGAGTGTAGTCAAGGACAATCTAACAACGACTGAAAAAGACCAAGCGAGGTGCACTTTTGGGGGCGATAGGAAGCAGTATGCAGCTCATGCTTGACCAAATTGCTCTAATGGAGGAAGAAGAAAGGATGGAGCACTCAGCTACCGAACCAACTTCCAGTTTTCCTTGCTCCTTCGCTTGACCCACATCAAGAAATTTCAACAGTCAGTAAATACCGCGAATTCTACGCTATTATCTCTTCAGGCATTGGCAAGAACCTCGTTCTTTTCTGAAAATCGAATAAAACGGAGCTAGAATGAGCAAAGAGCACAATACAAAAATTGTAAAAATATGACAGTAGTTTCATGGAAGTTGGTCTTCAATTTGCAGGAGACTTGGCCTGCAGGCTTAGCAAACCAAAGAAGGCACTTCGACAGTAGTAATCTTTGAGTCTATTTTGAACACTATTTCTCTGGTCGAGGGATTATTATTTAGTTTATATTGGTAGGTTATAGATTTTTTTTTTCTTTATATTATTCACCGACTTGGACAAATGTTTATAACTAAAAATGTTTAATTACATGTTATCATGAAGAATGAAGCCAAGTATTCAAAACTTTATCCAAGCATAAAAAAGATCGAGTTTTTTTTTTCAATGCATCAAACAAGAGAATTACTGACTTCATGGGTCAATTTCCTTTCCCTCCCTTTGAACCAAAAAGATGAGAAACTGAACAGAAAGGAAATGAGACAATGAGGCAAGCATATTTTGAACAGTAATCATGAAGAAAAAGTAAATATGCATGACTGATTGACCAGCAAATGATGTCTAGTTGTTTACAACTAGCAAAATTCGTTATAAAGTTGGATCAAATCTCACTCTACTTTTCTAAAATCTTGACTTTAGTTACTTGTGCACATGGATGGGAATTCAAAGCAACAGCAGACAAATTCATCATTTGCTCTGATGTATCACCAACCACCTCTTACTGTTAATAGGCTCTCCAAACTGAACAAGTTCAAGAAAGAACAAGTACAAATCTTGAGAGGTCGGACCTCAACAAAGGGTTCAGGTTTTGTGGACCATGCGACATAAAAAGACAATAAAAATGCGAGGAAAGTCATGTCACTTACTGACAAGTCGAACAAAAAGGGCCTCATCAGAGCTAATTTGATTGTATTACTAGCCACTCAGAATATTGTTCGCGTCCTATGTTTCTGTAAAGGGTGAGTTGAACCCTATGTTCAAGGGTCAAGCAGCATCATGCAAATTATTAATGAGTGTTTGGTGAGTACCTTAATGTATTTAAACAGTAAGCAGGGGACTAAATGAAATTTGACCACAACGGTTGGTGGATTAATGAACTGTTAAGAGGCACGATTTAGCTAAAGAATGTACAACAACTGCGAAATCTTGCCATTATCACATGGAAAATCTGTGCAAAATTGCTTGAAAAACAACTACGAAATCTTTATTTCAAACTTTTGAGAGACACCAAGTGAATCATTCTTTTTAATTCAACTTTACTGAGGGCTATCTTTCAATCAGATTGTATTATTTCACTTTCTTCATGCATCTATATAGTTAGGCCGACCTCTAGTCCTTGTTGCTTCGCTGCTCTGTTTTGCGAAGAAAGTTAAACAACTTATTTACTTACCTTCATTCTTAAATAAAATCCAGCTCAAGTTATGAAAAGAGAAGGTTAGAGTATAGACAAATTAGGCTAAAATTGAGAATGTAATGTTGCATTTTGGTAGAAACTCGTCAGAAACAGAAGGAAACAGGGGAAAGAAAAGGAGAAATTGCAGTCCTTTCACTGTATTATTGGAATTTTAGAAAATAATAAAGAAGAAGAAAGCAATATGAGGTACCCACTCCCATCCTCAATTTTTGTCGAAAATTTCGCCTACTAAAGGTCAAGTGTGAACAAAGATACCAATTGTTCTGTCCCAACAAACAAAGCCTTTCCTTGATTTGGTAACAAAAAGATGAAAACAACGATTAAAGCAAGAAGACAAGCATGAATATGTTGGAAATTGTAATTCAAACCATCATGAAAATATAAAAGTTAAAGTTTGAATTGGTTTATGATTTTTGGAGTTCTTAAAATCATGATTCTAAATATCGGATATCGGGATCGTATCGGATGGGGGTTTTTCATATCGGATATCGGATATCGAGGGAGATATCGAGGATACGCGTGCATATCGGGCGTTCATATCAGACACTATATATAATGAAATGTTGATAACTAAAAGTTGGTTTAGTGTGTAAAAAATAATGTACATTTGCACGCAGTCATGTAATAAATTAGTTATTTCATATCAGGCAAAATATCGGACGATTTATCGGCCGATATCGGGCGACTTATCGGCCGATACTTCAAATATCGGCCATTTTTTGTTGCAACGATATGGGGAACGATTTCCCTATATCGTATCGGCAGGAGGCAAAAAAGGAGATATCAAACGATATCTCGACCGACTCGGCCGATATTTAAAACAGGGCTTAAAATTTAAATCTTAGAGTCATGATTATAATAGAATTAGTTTAAGAGTTTCTTATTTTAATAAATTGAGTAGTAGATTAGAAATAGAATAGGAGTTTGATTTTGAATTGCAATTGATTGTTTTTTCCTATAAAAGAAGAAGCAATGGCAATATTTGTAACAAAGAAAAAATTTAAGAAAATTTTATGGTTGAGAAAAAAAATTGAATAAAGATATTTTTGTTTATGATCTTAAAATAAAATTTTGTGTTCTCTTTTTAAAATTAATAATGGTATCAGAACTTGGTTCGTGTCCGCGGGGTGCAAATAACAAGTCATTAAAAAGATGTCTAATAAATGGTCATACTTCATAAAAAATAACTATTAGAGTTAGAATATCGAGATGAAGAAAGTATTGATCTCACAAAATATTTGGGAGATCGTGGGAAAAAGTTACAGGAGTAGCAAAAATATAAAAATAAATTAAAGTCAACTGAGACTCTTAACATTACAGAGCAACATCGCAAAGTTTTTAATATATCATGCGGTTGATGAAGATGCTTTTAATATCTTTGCAAGTGAAACAACAAAATGTGTTTGACATACATTGTGGAAGTCATATGAAAAAAAGAAATAAATAATTGATTAGGAAACTAAAGAGTTCATGAAAGTGGTGGAGAAAATTCAAAAGAAAGGTATTAAAAAAGTTCAAAAAACTGAAGAGTTTAAAAAAAATACTCATACAATCTGAGAAAATTCATGAGAACAAGATTATGAAAAGAGAAGAAAGAAAATGAGAAGTAAAGAAAGAGGAAGAAAAAGAAGTGGAAGAAAGAAAAAAAAAAAGAGAAGAAAAAAAGAGAAGGTGAAAAAGAAGAAGAGATAGAAAAAGGAAGATGAAAAAAATAATCTTGAAAAAGTTTCATTTATAACAAAATAGGAAAAAGTGATGCCTATTTTGATTGAGGGAAAAAAAAAAATCAAACATTCATATTAAAAGAAAAGAAAGAAATATGAAATGAAAAAGACCATCAAAAAAATCATGGAGATCATCAAAGTGAAAACAAGACATCATCAAAGTGAAAAGTCATCAAAATAATTCGAGATAGAGATTAACAACGGAAACATAGATTTGGAAGGAAAAAAAAAATTAAAAGTAGTTTTGTTCGTTACAAAAGGAGATAAAAAGAAGAAAGTTAAAAAAAAAAAAAAAATCAGAGTATTTCAAGATAAAACAAGAGGAGTCCAAAATGCTATGAAAAAAAATCAAAAGTGTCAAAATTTGAGTTGGTTTAGGATTTAGATCTTAAAATCATAATTGTATTAGAATTAATAAATTTTTTTTTTTACTTTTTATAATAAAAAAGCAGTAGATTAGAAATGAGAGTTTGATTTTGAGTTGAATTTGTATTATTTTTTCCTCTAAGAAAAAAGTCATAGTCAATATTTTATAAAGAAAAGAATAAAAATTGAGAGAGACAAATGTGAAAGAATTTTGTAGTTGAGAAAAAAAAAAAAGAAGAAAATAATAGTTTTTTTTTTCCCTGAGTTCTTCCAATAAATTTTTGTAATGATCTTCTTCTTTAAAATTAAGACAATCAAATACAAACAAGCACAAAACAAAAGGAACTTTTTAAACTAATCACCTTTACCTCGTCCGTCCTCTTCGCCGGCGCCGGCGTGGCCTCCTCCCTGGCCATGCAGAGCTGCATGATCTTCTCCGCCGCCTCGGCCGCATCCTTACTCCCCTCCACCACCCTCGCCACCTCAGCCTTCGGCAGCCTCATTCGCAGCCTCACCCCGCCCTCCAGCGAAGCAGAAGGCTTGGAGGAGGAGACAGACAGATCGGACACGGACCGGCGCGAGAGCTTCAAGCTTTCGAGCCTGTCCCTGGCGCTGACGTGGAGCGCCCCGGACCAGGCCCGCCGCGGGGCGGCGCCCTTCTGGTCGGGGAGCCGGGAAGCTCAACCAGGAAATAGAGCTTCCCCGGGCTCAAGGGGTGGCCGGGGTGCAGCGGCTGGGCGCGGAGGCCCAACCGCTTCACCTCCTCCGATTCAAGCAGGTCGTGCCCCGGTGGTCCCGGAGCACGTCCCTGGCTTGGGCCGGGGCTTCAGGCGGAAGGTGGTGCCGTCGATCTTCATCACCTTCGCCGTCCTCTTCCTCTTCCCTCCGATGCTGTTCCCCATTCTTCACTCTTGATCTTCTTTTCTTTCTTGTTGAGGGTGAAAGATGGTGAGGGCACTGAGGGGGTAATAAAGGGGTTTTTCTTTTCAGTGGTGATGGGGGAGTTGGGAGATTTTCACGTGCTTTTATTGGGTGACTGGCTTTTTTTTTTTTTTTTTTTTTTTTTTTTTTGCCCCCCTTTTTCTTTTTTTTTTTTTCACTGTTTTACTGTTTTGAAGCGCGGGAAGGATGTTGGTCTGTCTTTTTCCTTTTTCTTTTTTCTGATTTTATTTTGTTTTTGGCTCTGTTGAGGATTGGGCTTTGTCAATTTGATGGAGTTTGTTTCAACTGCAAGGCTCCAGCTTCATGGAAGCATGCACATCTTGAAGTTTGAATTTGAAAATTATAGATTGAAAAAAAATTCTTTTTTTTTTTTTCTCTTTCTGTTTTTTCCTAATCAAACTGTCACTAAAACCTACCTGAAAATAGTCAGGATTTCCTTAAGCAGTCGGGTCTCTGGACGATCCTAATCCTATTATCGGTCCGACAGAGACATGAGCATATGAGTGTAGCAGAGGGGTCGGGTAAGATTTGACTCGACCGAGTTGAAGCTGAGCCAAACCTGACCCTTTATTTAATGGGTCAGTAATAAAGAGTTATATTTATATAAGAATGAATCATTGTGATTCAGCCATAAGAATGAATCATTATGATTCAGCCTGAGAACATATTTCATCAAAATCATGGAACACTCACATGAATAATAGAATAATAGTAGAAATAATCAAAAAGCACAATCACCACAAAAAAAAAAAAAAAAAAAAAAAATCCACCCAGAATTTCTGCTGTTACATTCTTCAAATCAGATTCTTTCCTTTTCCAACCTTTGGCAATTCCCCTTTTTATGTTCCTCAGCAATTAACCTTTTCCTCTCATTTGCTTGCCATGTCCCAGTCAACTCTCTGCTGCATAGGCACCCTTCTTTTCCAAAGGTCTCAAATATCTCTAGGTGATCGAGAAATATTCATTTTGTTCATCCAAGATCTTCATAAACATCAGTGAGTAAACGACTAAATTTCAAAAGAGGAAAAGATTTTGCCAAAAGCGAGAGCCAAACATACACTGAAGCATCCAGTATCATGCATCTTTTAACCGTAAGAGTGCAAATGTGATTGCCCATTGTTATATGACCATCTTGAACTTTTTTCCCCCCCTGAGAAAGGTCTTATAGGCTTACATCATAGTTTAAAGTAGGAAAAGAAATCCCATCATAACGGAGAAAAGAAAGTCGCACAAGAGAGAGTGAAACACCTAATACTCACCTATAAACTGCTAGTAGCTTTCGTACGTCGAGAGTGAATTTTCATTAACCGCTAATCGAGTCTACTGACCTTAGTACATCATGAAGTCGAAACATTGTGTAATATGCCTCTTAATGCATTTGTAAATTTTAGTTCAAAAATTCTTTGTCCATCATGGATGTGGAGAATCGAACTCACGATCTTCTTTAAAATCAGGCTCAGATTCTATCTCTTCATTCTCATTTCCGTCGAGCCACCCGAAAATAGTAACGAAGCGATAAAAGAATTCAAGTGCAGAAACACCGACAAAAAGCTTCACCACTTGTCTTTCCTTCTCATGCCAAAGAAGAGCGAGAATGGGGAGCAGAATTAAGTGTCGATGGTACTTTTTGTTTCTCTGTGGGTGGGTGGATGTGGGGGTGCCCTCTTGCTCTCTGGCTCCGCTCCTGAGAACATCTATCAAAATATTAAACTAGAAAGAAAAACTCACGAACCATGACAAAACATCCTACATAATTAGCTCATTGCTGCAATTAGAATAGTGTGCGTAAAGGGAAAAAAATTAGGGATATTACACAATTAGCTGATTACTTAAATTAAATTAAGTGCTTTGTTCCTGTGAGGGGGAGACAAAAACACTGAGTCCAAGGAAAAATTGCCCGTGATGTGCGGGGCAAAATGACCCCAATTTTAATTAATTCTCTTCGTTCTTCACAGTGCCATTAAAAAATGCTACTGCAATTCTAAGATGGCCACTTGTATTAAACTACAACACTTCCCTTATTAAACTGCAGAATCCGTCTCTAGATTTTGTGAGCTTTTCTTTTTAAAATATATATATATATATTTATTTATTTAACTCACTAAAAAACAGAAACACAAAATTATCTTTATTATGGCAATAAACATGTGTAATGGTAGTGATTTAATTGTCTTAAAAAGGCAGCAGAGATAAAATTAGAGATATGTCTGTTGCGATGCAATAAAAAGATTGTCGTAAGTATCATTATATATTTATTACGACTCCAAATACAATGACACATTTAATTGACAATTTTATTAGAACACATGTAATATATTTCATTCGACAATCTTACTGTCACAATACTAATTACAAAATTAGAGAAATCGTTAAAAGAAAAATAATGTAGTTTCTCCTCCTAATCATTTTCTATATCTTAACTACTGCAGTTGGAGCCAATTCGACTGCTGCTCCAGCTGACACCAAAAAGGACAAAAAAAGTCATCCTTTAACAAATAGCTTTGACCCTTGGTTCACTTTAGTTGTCTCACATCTAAATTTCTACCAACATCACCCCACTAACTCCAGGACAAACCCTAGTGCAGATTAAAACCCCAGGTAGGATCACAGTTGTACATGACCAAATATTTATTTATTTATTTATTGAGAAAGATTGACCATGTGTTTGCTTAAACTTATCTGTTCTTTGTTCTAACTCATTGGTCAATTCGTTATCAAAGACTTATTTCAAATGCTACTGGATCTCTGAAAAATATTACAATCTCGTAACCAAAGTCCAGCTATCTTCTTGACTGTTGAGTAATTCATAGTGCAAAAAAAAAATCTAAGATGAGCAATAAAGTTCAATAATGGGTGCACATAGAGACAAAAGATTACTATATACGTCAAGAGCTTTAAAGTATAGGCATGTGAGAGTCCAGTAATTGAGCCGAAAAAACTGCAGCCCTCTGTTGGCCCTTGGCCGAAAGCAAATCACTTGGCCGAAAGCAAATCAATTTCTTTTCTTCTTTTTTTTTTTTCAACAAAAATAAGAAGGAAAAAAAGATGGAGAAAAATCATCATCCCATGAACTTCATAAAGATGGAGAAAAATCATCATCCCATGCGTAATCACTAGGGAAGTGTGAAGGGTTCGGTTCATACGTGTGAGCCACACACACAAATTACAAGATGGTCAATCTCGTGTTGATTAATCCTCTTATAATATTATAAAAAATTCAAAGACTTTATAATTTTGTACCCCTGAAACCTGATATCTTATTCACGTGTCAATACGAGATTGACCCTCCCTCTTATAACATATGTGTGTGGCTCACACACATAAATCAAATCCAAATGTGAAAGAGAGAGGTATCACGCGCCATATACGTTGCGATTTGATAAAATAACATGTAGTATAATTTATGATGTCACTAACCAGTCACCAATCAATAGAGAGAAGAGATACAGAAAAATATGACTTTTGGTCTTCTTCGTTATGTGAAAATGCAACACGAAAGCTGATGAGGAATCACTAGTACCTACGGTTCAAACCGCAATGACATTTTAACGTGTAAGATCCAACTATTGTGTGTCAACAAGAGGCGACTATTGATAAACACTGGTCTAAAAATCAACAATTCAAGCTAGTTGCAAGGGTTGGTAAATCTTGAACATAACAAGTTGATTCCAGTCACATGAGACCAAAGAAACCATTTTCCACTTAAAAGAGAGAAATAAATAAATAAATAATGGAAGAAAAATTAGACAGAAACATCTCAACAACCACATGGGTTTTTTTTTTTTTTTGACGAGAAAGGGACGTCTCCAACGGCTGGTCTATCAATTGCATGCTTAGCTCCAATCCAACAACAAAGTGAGAAAAATTTCCCCATGATTTGTGCGAACACCCTTTGCTCTTGCAAGTGTTGACATTAGAGAAAATGATGTTGAAATGTGAGATTTGTGTATGTTTTTTTAGCTGTCTATTAAGTCGGCAAAGATCAAAATCTCTCTGATAACAAAGTTTTTAGCTAGCCTAAATTCACCTACAATAAAATAAGATGAAATGCGAAAGTCTTACCGCCTAACGAAGCGATTAGAATTTTGAGTAGTCATGCTGTACAGCACAGAGGAGTTCTTAGTCTGCGGATCACTGATCGGATCAACATTTCTCTAAAACTTAACAATCATGTTTAGTGATTGTACGTAGACTATCGAATTAATCATGCATCAAATACAATAGATTCAAAATTATGCATCAAATACAGTTAGCTCTATATTTTTCCTTATGCATGGCAAGTACGACATAAGTGAACTTTATAAAAAAATTCAAAATGTTGGAGAATTGAACATTTAGCTAATAATGAGCCTATTAAATTTGACAAAGCAATTAATATAAGCATAGAATCTCTAAAATAAAATAAAAATCCCTACTCGAGTTCTTAATCTCCATCTATTTCACACGAGACAGGCACCATCCTTGTCTGGTTACATATTGTCCTTCTTAATCGCTCAAGTAGATTCGAGACATCAAAACCAAAAGCTACCACATGGTATTTAGAATTTTAGAGATCAGAGAGACCTCTTTCCCTGCTTAAAGTCTTATTGGCATTAAAAGGATGCTTCATTTGTAGTGACTAAGATGTGTTGAACCTAGCAGGAGACCAAACCACCAATAAAGGTGACACTTTTGATCAAAGAAACCCATATACAAAAGCATAAATAATGAACAAATCACAGAGAATACAAGATCTAACGAGATTCTTCAATTTGCCTACATCCTCGAGACAGAAGAGAGAAGATCTCATTCTGATGAACTAAGGTTACGAAGGGGCAATTCCAACTAGAGTTACAAGCCCTCTGTTTATAGCCAGTGTGAGAGAGTCCTTAGTATAAGAAAACCATTTTCTAGAAGAGTCCTTAGCATAAGGTCCCATGATGGCCTAAAGTGAGCTCTTGCAGGGCAGGCCACTATGGCCTTTGAAAATGATGCATGCTCTAGGAAATTAAACATAGGGTTGTTGAGTAACTAATTATAGAAAGAAAAAAAAAGAACCCATTCTATAGAAAAACTAATTATAAGATAGGCCCCAGAGATAATTTTAAGAACCACTGAGAATTGCATGAACTAAATTAATCAGTCAACTAAGTTTGAATGATATTTGGATATTTTTATTTTGATTTAAGCAAAATTTGAGGCCCAAACATCTTGCATGTTGTAAATCCTAAGACTATTGAGTGAAACTATAACGATCTGAAGCTTTTTTCGGTTTCTTCCAGCATCACATCTCAAAACTACAAGGGCAGAACCATGGCCATTGACAACATTTACCACACAATCTAGAGGGTGTACTCACAACATTTTTGAGAACATCATATGCAACTTATTCACAGAATTGAAATCAATCTCCAAATCAAATTAATAATTATAATTTAGAGTTTTACAAATAATTGATCGATTGAAAACTTTGCTCCATAAACAAACAGAGCAGAGGAAAGAATCGTTAACAATTCTGAAAGTTCAAGAAACACGGTGAATACTGCAAGTAACTTCAGCGTTTCATCACCACAAATCTTCGAGAATCAGAAAGCAAAACAAATAAAACACTTTCACAAAGAATGAAATAAATCTTCAGAGAATGCAGTAGATAACTTTTGCTCCATCTACATTCCTTCACACAAACAGTAAACTCAACAGTTTTACGATAAACACCAACGTGAATGACAATAAAAGCTTCAAGAGAAAACTTCACTTAGAGCATCTGCAGCTTACACAGATGCTCAAGAAGAGAATTCGCCTTGCGCTTGCCTCTATCTGTGCCACTCTTTGACAGCTCGGTTAGAGGTATAACAGCGCCCAGTCTCCCGATACAGGCCAAGTTCTCACCATCCTTTTTGCACAGTGCTAGCAATATAGCAGCTGCATTCTCCTTGTTTCGAGGCTGGCCAGTCCTTAACAGGTCGATAAGAACTGGTATTGTGTTAGCCTTAGCTATAGCTGCCTTTCCCTCCTGGTGACTCACGAGAACAGACAATATGGTCAATGCTTCATCCACCATGCCACTGCTGGAAGAATCCCTCAGCATCTGAAGCAACGGCTTCAGGATCCCCGCCCTCAGAGCACGAACCTTGTTACCCTGATAGATGCACAGGTTGAAAAGAGCTGTTGCAGCGTCCTTCTTTCCCTTGAGCTCCCACTATGAAGCAATTCCACTAAGGCATCTATTGCTCCCGGCGTGCTCCCTATGGTTATCTTGTTCTCATCGAGAAGTGAGAGGCTAAAGATGGCCGCTGCAGCATTCTCTCTTGCCTCCATGCTTCCTTTCCTCAGTACCTCAATGATTGGAACTACGGCCCCAGCGAGAATTATTAATTCCTTGTTGTTATCATATATCGAGAGGTTTAAAAGAGAAGTTACTGCATGTTCTTGGGCCTTATGGTCATCAACCGATAACAGACTGACAAGGGCAGGGATAGCTCCGGCCTCTGCTATTAGTATTCTGTTGTCTGTGCTCCTTTTCGCTAGGGATCGGATTTCAGCAGCAGCAGATCTCCTTTCCTCCATTGACCTACTTGTGAGATTATGAACCAGTGCATTAATTGTGGCCCCATCCCCGGTAACATCAATAAGTGATCCATCACTCTTTCTCAACCTTCCACTCATTGATCTTCGAGGCTGCTCTATCATGTTAATTTCACACCACTGCATAATTAGACTTCTCAAAACATAGTTAGGAGTTAAAGTCAGGTTTTGGAGCTTCTGCTGAGTCTTTGGACATGTTCGGTTACCACAGTCTATCCATCTCTGGATAAATGATCGCTCATAAGTCTGCAAAATCCACCAACAAATATTCAATACTAGTGGTCTTCCAAAAAAGCTTTGCATAGCAGTTAGTGGTTAAAAAAGATTGCATTGTCATTTTGGATGTGTTTCATGAGTTTACCACAACCCTCGATACCTCATAAACTTTGAATCGCAGTCAACAGTAAGTCAAGAGAAAAAAAAAATTCACCCTCCAGAATTTAGCTTAGACCTTCCCTAAAAGTTTTTCACTGAACTTATATACTTTTATTGAATTAACCTTAATTGATGTACAGTTTCATCAAGATTAAAATCACGATTATTTTCTTGTTTTGTCAAGCTTGCATTATCATTTCCAATGTCTTCTAACCTTCAGAATATCAAAAGTATGGCCAAGGACGGAGTAGAATAGTCAAGGTTAATATTTTATTAAGATATAAATGATCATGCTCGAATTTACTTGTTGGAGTTAAGCATAGGCTGTTGGTAGGGGCACATAGACACATCAATATCTTGATGACAGGTTTCCATGTAATTGTTAATCTCACAGGAGGACATACTTATTAAAAAAAGAAAAGAAATCAAAGGGGAAACACGCAAAGAGGCCTTGTGATATTTCAAGAATATACCTGTCCTGTGGAAACTATAACAGGATCCCTCATCAGTTCCAGGGATATTGGGCAACGAAAATCCTCCGGATCACCGGTGTATCAGGTTTCTTAACTTCCTCCGCTTTCCTGGAACTTTTGATTGACTTGCTCTCAGTTGCTGCAGCTCTTGAGGAATCTGCATCTCCAGACTTCTCCAATATTTTCATCAAATTAGAAGCCGTTTTCTCAGCATCAGATTTAGACTTCCCATTTACTTCTGCAACCAGTATAACTATTTCCTCGTAATCATGGTTGATATGATCAGTGTTGCCTGTGTCCTCAACCTGTAATGCCTTGGACCTTTTGAGTTCTTTAACCTGTGTGCGAGTAAGAATTTGATAGATTTCTTGAAAGATTTCCGAATTTGGTGTTCCACTCTTTTCAGATGCTCTTCTCAACTGTGTTCGCACCAAATCAACCTAGAAACCAGTCACATTAGCAAGAATCCTGAAACTGAAATCGAACTCAAATGAGCACTTGAGACTACAGGAGTGCACGATATTTTGCCTACCTGTTCCTGGACTTCTTCTGATATCTCAAATAATCATAAGGAAGGTCTCCAAGGACCTTCTCTAACTGCCATGTCACATAATGGAACTGAACAGCAATATTTTTGCCCGCGATATTCTAGATTAAGAAAAGTTGAATTAGAAATTATAAATGTCTAATACCAACAATAAGGTCAAGATGTTAAGGAAAATGAAGATTCTTAATGAAGTCCTAAGTACTCAAGGATGCACCTTTAGCACTAAAATAGTTCGCTGGAGATTGAAATGGTACTTCATCAAAATTCATCAAGGAATAGAAGTAAAATATTGACTTTCATGAATCAAAATCATAGTTATTTTTAAGTAATACCTTGTTGATTAAAATCCAACATAAACATATAAACTATTTCTATTTCTAATACAGCATAACTTTAATGATGGTAGTGGACTCATAGAAAGAGCTGTCAAGAGATGGAGCAGATACACCATAGCAGCATTGATCTTTTCTGGTAATAGAGAGAATACTAAATTTAGAAATTGCATATAATATGATCACTCAAGTCAAGGTTGTACGATAATTACTTCCATGAAAATAATAGACCCCTTTTTAGTTATACACCCCACAAATCTTCTATATTGAAGAATACCCCACATATTACTAGAGAACTTCGAAATTTGCTCCACTGCATCACTGTTTGAGAATAAAATCCTCCCTTTTTCAGTTAACTGGCCCAATTCCTTCTTCTTATAAAATGACTAAATTACATCTATTTATATGACAAAGGCCCAACCTCAATCAATTCCTTTTGTAGTAATAATTCCTCTCTCCATCTTCATCCAACTCTCCCTCAATCCGCATCACCTACCACCCACCCCAAGGTATCCGGCCTCCCCTTCGCTGACCGCTGCCTCCACCCTCCGCCACTGTGTCATTTCTGCCCTTCAATCAGCCAGAATGTCCATCTCCGCCTCCAAGACCCGTAATCCGACCACCAAATTCCAAGCCAACCTCTCCAAGCCATACACTTGAGTTTTACCATGAAAACTATACCCCATCTCCTCTTTAAAAATCCTACATTCATCTAATTAGCAAGGAATGAAGAGGAGCAAGGTCCCCTCTCCAAGAAACCAAGAAATATAGATCAGATTTTCTTTTCCTTTAAAAAATATGTAAGAGAATGCTTACTATTTAAAAGAAGAATTTGGATAGGGTCTTTCGTGCAAAAACAAGAATTTGAAACCTCTCATATGCACTTTACGTTTGATGTAAAGGTAATTTTCCAAATAGAAAATTTGTGGGTATATTAGAAAAACCAATAATATAAATAGTACTGAAAGTAAGCATTACAAAGATGACTAAAAACAACTATTGAGTAACAATTAGCCCCTATAGTTTTACAAGCCCATAATAGAGTATATAGATTTCCTACCAAGATTTAAAGTAAATGGAAGTAAGCAAAGCAGTGCATTTCATTACTCTTCAGGAAAGCTCTCACACGCACTTGTTCTCCATTAGTATTTTGCTTTGTATTCCAGTCAATATCTATTTGACGATCATTGGCATAAGCATGTTTGAACTAAACTACATATTAATCATGATCTCCTAACAGTTAGGCAGGAACAAAATTAAACAAGGCAGAAACAAAATTAAACAAATGGTGTGCAACATATGCTGTTGGATTATCATTAGCCATTAAATCTCTCAACTTCCATCTAGTTTACAGGCCAACAATTATGAGATCCATTCCTCCATTTCCATTTGAGTTACTTGCCAGTTTGATTAGTTTTTAGATTAGCTACCATGTTTCTGAGTAACTTGTCAGATAAAATGTCCATGTTTCCCCCATAATCTTACATGCAAAATGTGTTTAATATTTTAAATAATTATAATAATTTCTTGGCATCATTTTCAGTATTCTACAAAATGGGCTCACATAAGAAAAGGGTTTCACATAAAAAAGAATACTTTAAGCAACAGCCTTTAAGGGGAAATATTAAGTTTATTACTAGTGTAAAAAAGTCTACATGGCAGTCATCATGTCAAATTGCATGCCTGTGTTAGTCAGGGTTTTCAAGTATTTTTGTTCGTGGAGCTTGAAAAGCGCATCTTCCATAATAAAATTTTGAGGGGTAGAAAACCCATCACTCAAGCGTTTTTTCCCTTCAAAATAAGGTAAGCAATGGAGCATAACTCCCAGTTCAAAGGCTGGTCATTTTTATGATCATCTATCATCTTGACGTCAACCTTCAATCATGTTGGAACCAAATATCTGGCAAAGTTGAAGCCTAGAAAGCTACTTGGTTACTATGGAAACATGCTTCATTGGTCACATAGATCAAGCTTGTGCAACCAGAGACAAGGTGAAATTTCTCTAGACTAGGAGTAAGTATAGATGAATGGAAAGATGAAACTGTTTTACCACAATAAATCACTTTCATCTCTAAGACACGAGATAAAACAAAGAGAACAATGGAGTCATGTTTCCTTAAAAGAATAATTGAGGAAGGGGTTAATTTTTTCCTTTGGAATCACATTCACCCAAACTCTTTTTGCATACTATCTCTTGAAACAACCATAGATTGTATAAGATAATACCAATGTATCCAACATTCAAAGTATAGGTGAAAGGAAAGATGATATGGTTTACCATAAGAAATTGCCTTCATCTCTAAGACACAAAATAAAACAAAGAGCACAATGGGGTCATGTTTACTCCAAAGAATTATCAAGGAAGGTGTCAATTTTTCCTTTGGAGTCACATTTACACAGTTCATTGTCACACACGATCACTTGAAACAATCATCAATTATATAAGAGAATAGAGATGTATTCAAAACTCAAAGTTGATTCATGCTAAGAGCTCCACCATGGAAGCTATTTACTTTGTCCAAGAAAGTGATGTAATTATATAGAGAGCAGAAATAGCATGGTCTTTGATTTAGAATATGGTATGTAGTGAGATTATATTGTGAGATCTATGGCAAAAGAACATGTAGAAGTTATATTGGCTTGATGGTTGAACATATTCTATGGAGCTTATGTGGTGAATTTTAAAATGGATATATGACCAAAAACAATAATTTAGGGATCACAATATTGGTGCTTAAGAAGAATAACCAAAAAATGAAGGAAATAGTGTCGGTGAAAGAAGAATCAGGGGATGATGAGCGGATTATTATTATTTTTTTTTTTGGAAGATGGATGATGAGTGGAAATGTGCCAAATGATAGAACAAGAAATGAAAGTATTTGTGACAAGTTGACGCCAATTCAATTGAAGACCAGAAGAAGAAGTATCAAGGCTGATGGTTTGACCAAGGAGTTGTCCTTGGAATGATAGATCATACTTGAGGGCTTGACGTTGCAACTAGAATAAAGATTAGATAAAGTCTTTTCCCTTTTTTTTTTGGTTGTTCTAGTGAAAGACTGAGGAGACATCTGTGAGCTAAGAAAGACACGAAGAGATTGAAAAGGAAAATTCTTATGTCAGCAAAAAAATAATTCACATATAGATCCTAAAAATCTGTGCATACTAAAAAAAAAAACTCGATAATGTGCCTTCCAATTCATTAGACTAAACATTGCAAGGCATACTTATGATACTGGATTACATCAATTTCCTCCAACAAAATTTAAAAATTAAACCCTGAAAAGGTCTACCACAGATTCTCAAAACTTGTACTCGTAGCATGCAAGTCCCAAAATAGTTACCAATTAGCTCCTGCCATTTAATTTAACAACCTTTCAGTGTCATGCTCACCCAAATTAACGTCAACAGCTGCAATGACTAAAATTGATGATGACACTAGTTTCATACCCACTGAGCTATTCACAACAAAATTAACTCTATCATCCTAAACATAAATCCAAGCAACATGTTCGACGAAATGCCCCAGTGAACAAAATGCAACTAACATCCATATGCAAAACTACCTTTCAATGTCATGCTCACCCCTATCAAGGTCAACAACAGGGGTCATGCCCGAAATTGACGGTGACATCAATCTCATACCTACATCTTCTATTAGCAACGCAATTAACTCTATCATCCTAAACTCAAACCGAGAACAAACTGTTCGACTAAATGCCCCAGTGAACAGAATGCAGCAAATAACCACCATACTGACGAACTCACAACAGGTGTCATGCCGAAATTGACGACGACGTCAATCCTATACCTACCTCATTTATTAGCAACACAATTAACTCTACCATCTTAAAAAAACGGAAAACAAATTGTTCAACTAAATGCCCCAGTGAATAGAATGCAGCTAATAATCACACATATCGATTCCCCAAATCTACTCACATCATGCGGACCCCCCTGCGGTCGGCAGAGCAGCAGAAACCTCTTGGCAGCCTCAAGCGCCTGCAGCAAATCACCCAAACACGAGCCAGGCGACGCAACCGACGAGGTTGACGAGGAAGACGAAGCAGCCTCGCCTCCCTTGCTCACAAACTCCCAAATCTCTTCCACCAGATGCGACAGCAGCGAGACCTTCCTCGAGAGCCAGACGCAATCGGCTTTAAGCGGGCCGCCGGCAAGGTCCGCCCCCATGGAGGAGACATCGCGGACGGAGGTCAGAAGGGCGTCGGCAACCATCGAGGCCTCGGAGAGGGGAAAGGCCATGTGGGCGTTGGGACCAAGGGAGAGGGGAGCTGGGGGGAAAAGGCCAGCAATGTCAACGTCATAGAGAGAGAGAGAGAGAGAGAGAGAGAGAGAGAGAGAGGGAGGTTGGTTGAGTTATTTTTGGGGGAATAGATGAATGATGAGGAGGAGAAGATTCTTGGGAATAAAGAATGGCGAGGGGATTAGAAATTAGAAGAAAGACAGAGCGAAGAGACGAGGATCCACGACGCCAGAGAGAGAGAGAGAGAGAGAGAGGGTAGAGCATATGGTAACGGGGATATGGGAGATATAATTTTAAAATTAAATTAATATTTAATTCAAATTTTATTAAAAGGACCCAATTGTGCACCAAATGGACTTGGGTTTGGGGAGCGAATTTGGGTTTAGAATACCCAACAACCAGCTATGCCTATTGGGTTGTGGGTTTGGGATTTGGGAGGGTGAATTGGATCTTAGTGCCGTACCGAGTAGTTGAGAGTATACTTTATTAATCACAATCATCCACTAAGTATTGTTGCAGCTACGCTACTCACGTCTCCACCGAGAGGCAAAGTAACCCATGTTATAACAGAGTAAAGTTGTTCCGAATCAGAACACTCTAAACTTCTACAGACTGGTAGTAGCTTGCATATTTAAGTTACAAACATTAAGATTCACGAGTCTTCATGAATCACTAGTTGAGTTGTTGTGTAATAATCTAAATCAAATTGCTAGTATCATTTATATCTAGTCCCGTCTTGTTATCCACAAACTATCAGTGGCGTCTTTGTGTAATACACTTTTTAGTCTCTCTTATAAATTTTGTTCAAAAACTATTCTCATCTGTGGAGGATAAGGAAAAAATCGAACTCACATCTTTCACGAGAGAAAAAAATATATTGTCGTTTGAGCTATACTCAGTTGACAACAAGCTTAAATTGAGTTTAATAAGTGCTCTGTAAATAAAAATAAAATCTCCCCAAACCACCCGGAATCCAAACCCGAATTTGCATCTTGGATATGGGTTTCACTCACATCCTCTCTCATCCAACCCAAAACCCAACAAGTGGGGACCTACACGGCGGTGTACAGCGATGAAGATGTCCAACCCGTGTGGCTATAATGTGTGCCAAAAAAAAAAAAATTGCTACCTGCAGGAAGAAAATGCGGCGGAAAGATCGGCCTAGCGGCCGGTCACCAATGAATCACCTACCTCCTTCAAACAGCAAACACACACAACCCTCGACTCACAACACTCAGTTTCCCTCAAAGTCATGGGACCCACTTTCAGTTTGGACACTTATCGTACAGTAACTTGCACTCAAAGGTATTTTGAGCATGGAACTTGAGAAAAGAGAGAGGAAAAAAAAAAAAAAAAATCCTCAGAATACACCGAGAATCTGAAGGGTGGTTGGGGTTCACGAGGCGAAGAATTTTGGGGCTATCCATCTGGATTTTGTTATTTATTATTATGTAACATGGAAATTAAACTAGGGTATAGAATTGTGTTTCAAAAGGAATCACATATATATAATCTTTTGTCTTAATTTGCAGGGAGGGAGGGGTGTGGAGGTGGTGTCCAGTTGTGTACAGGCTACTAAGATTATCACCTCTTTGGACTTTGGTTTGAGGGGCGTGCACTTGATGTTTTTCAAGGGAACTGAAACGTTTGGTCAACAAGTGTTTCTCAACTCAATTCTTGGCTCCGTTGAGATGTCATGGCCTGTTTGTTTGTTTTTTTTTTTTTAATTTGAAAAAATTCACTGTAGCTGAGTCAAGTCAGAGTGTCAGCTTCTTAAAAAAACATTTGCTGGACCTTTAAACTTCGACGCGAGGCGCACGAATTTTAGATGTGAGGCATGTGTTTTCCCTCTGCGTGTTTCCTCGCGCGGGCATTGGAAACCGTCAAAAAATTCCATATAGTTGAGACCGGCATTCTCTTTTTCAATAGAAATCTCTTCACACAGTTTCTATCAAGAGAATTCTAACTTTTCTTGCGGGACCAAACATGCCCTATGATCCTGGCCATTGATGTTGTACAAGATCTGAAAAGGTATGTGTCAACTTGTCACTGCCATGTGGGCCCCATCAGAAGTATCTCACCGGGGGCACGGTGGTCCCGTTACCATTCGAAGAAGAGCATTATTTTGACTAAGGGCATCTTTGATTGCAAGGAAGTGGGCGGAAGTAAGAAAATGGGGAAGTATAATTGCTTACTTCCCTATCTATCCAAACGCCGGAAAAGAAAAATAAGAGAACCCATTTTTCTGTTCTCTTTTCTCTTTTACACAACCATTTCCTCACTTTCAGAGTGCTACAGTTAATTTTGTGATCATGTAAATCTCATTTGTAATAAGTTGTAGTACAAAACAGTTTTTTGATTATGTAAATCTCACTCTAATTACAGTCTATTTTCTATTTTTTCTAATTAATTTTTATTTTAATATTATTTTGCGGTCAACTACTTTCATATTACCATCCAAACACCAGAGAAGACATAACATTTTTCAAACCGCACTTCCCAGCAGCATTCAAACGCCATAAAACTTACTAACTAATTCCGAAGCTATTACCACTTTCTCACTTCTTCACTTCCTCACTCCACCCTTAATCAAACAAGCCCTAAGCTACTAAACCTTCAAAGAGAATTTCCATTAAGTAATTTGTATAAGTTAACAAATTATTTTGTACAATTCGAAGAAGATATAATCACATACACGACACATGTAGTATTCTCTTGACTGCTAACAAAGCAAATATTATTTGGCTACTGAATTGGATGTTATTGTGCCTCGTATTGGTTCTGCTACTTGCGTTACAAAAGAAACTTCTCAAAGTGACCAACCAAAACTTTGCTTGGCAATTTAGTCTAATTACAAGTTCCATTTGTTAGTTTGTGTCGAAAACATATTTTAAAACAGGAAATTACTACTACGCAAATTCACTAGCTAATATTTTAAGAATGCGATCACATCTTTGAATCACATGCGAGAATTTCTTTCTACTACTCGTCTCACACAAAAATTTACTTTTTTTTTTTTTTCCTTTCCTTAATTTTAACAAAAAAACCATAATCTAATTTTAAAAAATTCCCGTAATTCAATCTCACACAATTGAATTATATTTTTTCGTTCAGAGTTGGCAACTTGACTAGAAGTGCTCTCGATGACAAGATCATGATTCTTCTTACAAGATATATGTTACAGTGAAGTGAAGCGCAAGCTGTCTCATGAGTCATGAAAGGGAAATGGAAAGGGATGCAGCAGATTTCCCTTGTCTCTTGGCCCATGCTGGGTCTCTTGATCCTTTCGGCCGTGCCCGACAAAATCTGTACTTGTGACATCCTCACAAATATCCTAATTACAGGATGAGATTTCTTAGTCCTCACCTAAGTTAGAGGTTTGCATATGGCTGCTCAAATAATACAACAAATGTGCTCAAATAGAGCGCTGACCCTCCTATTTTAACAAAATCAGGAGTATTGAGCTTCAAAAGAGATTTACAACGTTTTCAGGGAGGCAAAGCAGCCAACTCGCCTAGTATATGCGAGAAAATACAAGGCCAAAGGATAACTGTAATTAATTAGGGGTACAAATAGGTCGGGTCAATCCGAATCCAACCTGCAACCAACACAAGTTTTCTACCCAATCGGCAATACATTTGTCAGGTTGGGTTGAGCACGAATTGAAAAATGTTAATCCGAAAGATTTTCGGGTTGGGTCAGGACAATCCTTCAAGCAACCTGACCCAACCCGGATTTGAAATAGTTGTTGTTAAGTAAGTAAAACATTTATAATTTTATATAAAGGAGTACTATAATGTAACAATACTTCAATATATAAATGTTTTTTATGTGTGAAAATGTTGAATATCTCTACAATACCACATTAGATTTTGAATTTATCCGACTTGACCTAAACCCAGCTACCCGACCCAAACCGGATTTTCCCAATCAAATCCAATCTATATCTAAACATGAAAATTAAAGGTAAGATTAAGTTTGGATTAAGAAGATTGGGTTAGAGTCTAGGTGGTTTATGTTGGGCTTGAGTGAACACATTCTTATGAGAAAGCTTGAGTTTTTTTTTTCAGTAGTATTCATTTAGCTTATATGTTTAGTTCTACATGAGATAGAAGATGAGAAAGAGAGTGGTTTATACCATTAATTTCTCATCCTACTTGATTGGTGTTAAGGATTTTGGGATGGGTTAACCACACGCGCGTGTGCCCATGCCGCTTCGGTGATGGTGATAGCGCGGCGCAAGCGCAAACACGAGTTTATTTTATTTTTCTTCACTTTTTTTGTTTTGACTTACTCCACGATCACGAGATCCTCGGGCAACAACCTGCTCGTTCTCTCGTATCTCGTGACAGAGGTTACAGCAGGTCTGACTGGCTATAAATACAACTTTCTCCATTCAAAACAAGATAGAACAACTCCTCTGTTCCTTGTTCTTTCTCTTGCACTCATATTGCAGTTGAGAAAGTTCTTCTTTCTTAATTTTTTGTGGTTTTTTCTGTTTCTTTTATGGGCAACTGTTCTGAGTTTAAGCAGAGACTCAGCCTTCCACTCAAGTCTGAGTGTTAATGTTTTTCGGAGGTTTTTACAGCCACTTGATGGCCGCCGATCGGGCCTCAGCCTTCTAGGACAGTAATTATCACGACTGTTCTCATAAGCAAGCTTCTTTCTCCTTATTTTTATTACATTATAATATCACAGTAGATTTGTTTGCAGATTTATGTCTTAACATATTATAAAATTTTAAGACTAAAATATATTGGGAATACAGTAGTACAAAACCCCCAAAATCTGGAAGACTGAACTGTAAAATTTGTATTTCCTGAAATTGAAAAGTTCCTGAAAAATAATCTATGCAACTGAAAAAAAATCTATGCAATAAACAAATTTCTGGAATAACAATTTCCAACAAGCCTATAAAGTCATATGAATTTCTCAAAAAGCACATTGATCATTGCTTCTGTTCATGTTAGATGCAGATTCTTTGCAATAGTTTAATTTTCTGAAAGTTAAAATCAAGAGCCATGTTTCTCCCATCAAATTTGTGAACTAGTTTGCTTCCTAGTTTCTCTAACTTTCATTGATATATTGGTTTCATTGATCTATTCTTATAGCAATCCACTTCTGTAAATAAAGTAGTATAGTTCATTTTTTCCAGTCATGAAAACATATTTTATATGTGATTTTAACTAGGTTGTCCTTTGGTTCATGATTAATAAAAGTTCATATCTTGCATTTTAGGAAAGCTCCCAATACTTATATCTTGGATATTTTGAACTAAAATTTTGATCAATATTGTTTGATCTACTGGAATGTAGCTATTTACTCTAGCATAATTTTTTTTTTTGAATTTTGGGCCTTTTGACTCTAGTGCATGTATTGGCCATGTCAGAAATGTCTGCAAGTTCTTTTCTGCGAATTATATGGTAAATAAAGATATGTAGTAATGTTGGGACTTGCCAAATGCTTGAAAATTTTGCTCGAGTAAAGTCAGACGAATTTGATCCGTGAAGATGTCAAATTCAGGTTTTGATCAAATCAAAGTTAATTTCTTTATCTATTTTCGAGAATTTGTTCTTTGATTTGAATTTTGACAGAAACTATGGTTATGTGATTGAGACTATTTAGTGAAAAATTTAAGCATGTAAAACAAATATTCTCTATATCATTTTATTATTAGAAAAGAATTATTAGCAAAATTTATCTCATATGTTATTACTAACATTCATTTAATGAGATATTAATAGTTGGTGTTATATTAAATTTAGAAAATATATACCATTATGATGAGTGCATTGTTATTCATATAATTAAAGTTTTATAACGGCTACATTAGTGCCTCATATTTAGGGGGCCTTCATGATTTTAACAAATGAAAATTCTTATTTAAGTTGTGAAAGTTAGAATTAAACTTATGCACTCATCTTGTAGCAAATACACTTTATATGTACACTATATGTAACTGGAATAGACAACAACTAGCTCACTGTTGTACAAAAGTATTTATTATAAACCAATATAGTTAAGTAAAGAGACTGATTAGGTTAGGATTATGTCAATAAGTCTAATACACCTAAAAATACAAAAATGAGGCTCTCAAAGAAGGGTTTAGAAACATAACCATGAACATTTGGAAAGAACGATTTATATGCATAGGGTAACAACTGGATGCTTAAAAAAGTTAAAATTACAATCTATAAATTTGAAAAAAAATTGAAATGTGTTTTAGTCCAGATTATGTGCATCTCACATGTGACAAGGATAATCATGTTTTTCTTAAGATAAACATAAATTTTGTACCTCAAATATAACATTTAAAGACATGAACTACTGAGCATAAGTGATAATAATATCATGATTGGAATAGAAATTTAAAGTCAGTGAAATTTTTTTTAAAGAAGTGAGATATTGTTTCGTAAGTAACTCATTTAGAGAAATTTGCTTTGAATCTTTAGAGCAAGCGTTGTTCTGACAGGAAGGTCATTAGTTTTCACTTACAAATTTTATTTTTATATTTTATTTTGTATTTATTGCAATTAAAATATGATAATATATATATATATATATATATATATATATATATATATATATATATATATAAATAAGAGATAGACTTGTGCAGTTTCAAAAGGATTCTAGCTGGAATCATTTACACTCAAATACAATCATACATCATCCGAATGCAAGATCCATTCCGTTAAAATTGATCAATATTATTTTAAGTATCTATAAATCAAAAATCAAGTATTTAAAATACTTTTTCCCTATGCATTAAATAAGGGAAAATGGACGGTCTAATAGTGAGTCGGTTAATTTAACGGTGTAAAACATTTGAAACCTAACAAAAATTAGTTTGTGAGGGTTTTTAAATGTTTAGATCATAATCAAATGGTCGGATCGAGAATTGATATGTCTAAAAATATTGACCTAACCAACTCACTACTTTCGGCTGTCCATTTGCGCCGCTAGATGGATAGGCAAAAAGTATTCAAAATACTTAATTTTTAATTTTTAGTTACTTTAAATAATATAAATCAATTTCAACAGAGTGGATCTTGTATTTAAATGTCGAATGTTGTTATTTGAGTGGGAAGAATTTTGGCTCCAGTCCTCTTGGAACTACACAAGTCTCTCTCTATATAATAATAGAATTTGAGTGCATAGTGACAAACCTTGAAATTAAAATGAACAGAGCAAATATTATATTTTCATGCTTCTATGCTATGAGAATTCTAAGTCTTATTTTAAGAAAAGAGACTATTTTCACTATTAACAATTATATATCTCTCTAGAGAATTTAAAGAGATTGTGTAACACCCCTCTCCCGGAATACGTACTTAGTTGCGTATTCAGATTTTTCGATCGTATTTTTCGATTTACTTCCTGTATTTGTTTTGTATTACGAATTCTTTATATGATAGTTTTGTTTTGGATTTGGATTCGTGGACTCGGAATCAGCCCTAGTCTGAACCGGGGACCCGATCCTAGTGTATTACTCAATTTGGTCTTTCCGGTAATCAGATTTGACCGATTTTAGTTTCAATTATTATTTTCTCATATTTTAGATTTTCTATGATTTTCTGGAATTTTCCTGAATTAAAATGGAAAATCTTCAAAACCGGTGTCGACCAGCACCGCTGACCGACTTCTGGATTTTTAATTTCCAAATGGAGTTAAATTTTGAGAAATCGCTTTCACATATTTTCTTAGAATAATATTTACTATCTTAATTCATTTTCTGGGCATTTTCAGAATTTATCGGATTTCTGCCAGATTCGGTGCCGACCGATATTGGCGGCAGATTTCAGGATTTTTAATTTAAAAACTATAAAGTATTTCTTAAAATGAATTTCACCATGATTCTTAAAATAATATTCTTGATTTTTGAGAATTTTTGCGGGTCGTTCCGAGATACTTGATTTCGGGACGATTTCGGTATTTTCCCGAAAGTTTTCCGCATCCGCAACCGAATCCCGGGAATCCGCCACTCTAATTATTTTCACTTTTTCTTCCAAGAGAATATCTTCCCTTTTTCATTTCTTTTCCTTTTTCCTTTTTCTTTCCTTTCTTTTCTTTCCACCAAATTCTCCAAACTTCTCCATTCTTCCATTTTCTTCTCCAACCTTCCACCAAAATATCTCCTCCAAAATATCTCCACCTCACCCATCTCCATGGCTGGCCATGATTGGCCAAGAGAAACACCTCACCCCTCCACTTTACAATTAAACCCCTCTCTTTTCCATTTTTACATCACCTTCACAAATCCAAATCCTATATAAATCTTTCCTTCTTCATTTCACTTCATTTTCTCTTCCTTCTCTTCACCAACACCTTAACCTCCACCAACTCCTTCTTCATCTCCACCATAACAACCACGACTACAACTTCTCCAAACTCCTTACCTTCATCTTCTTCCTCCTCCATCTCCATGGAAACCACCACAACTCCAAAACTCCACCAAAGCTTCCACCTTTTCCTTTACCTTTTCCAAAACTACCACCACCATCAAAACCTCTTCATAAAAACCACCGCTCCATCATCTCCTCAAGGGCCGGCCCCTCCTTTTGGATTGGGGCCGCGTTCTCCTCCGTTGGCAAGACTTAGGGCCGGTACCCTCCTTTTGGATTGGGGCCGAACTTCCCTTCGTCGGGCGCAGCAAAGGAATCACCTTTCCTCCTCTCTGTTTGTTTCCTAACGCGGATCTCAACCCCGCGTCTGGGCAATCCCTTAACGCGCTCCGCGCGTTTCTGTATTGACACGACGCAGAGTCTATTCCCGCGTTTGTGTTCTTCTTGTGTTAACGCGACTCAGAACCCATGTCCACGTCCGCGTTTTCCTCGCATCCGCACTTGAACGCAGACCTCGCGTTTTTGTGGCATCTATGTGACGCGAATCCCGCGTCTGCTATCCCGCGTCTGCAATTCCGCGTCTGCCATTCTCGCAACGCGAACCCCGCGTCTGCTATCCCGCGTCTGCTATTCCCGCGTCTGCCATTCTTGCGACGCGAACCCCGCGTCTGCTATTCCCGCGTCTGTGATTCCCGTGTCTGCTTTTTCGCGACGCTAACTCCCGCGTCTGCGAACCCTCGCGTTTCACCCTCAAAAACCCGCGTCTCCCTGTGCACTCTCTCCTTCCATAATTATGGCGCGTCCCGAGTTCCGTGGATTTCGGACCTTTCGGCATTTCTGGTGATTTAGGCGAGTGTCCTCGCTCTCGCCTCCATTTGGGTTTCCCCGCTTCGTCGGGTCGACATGTATTTTATTCCATGTTTTCATGTATTTTGTATTGGGCTGAGTCCCTGTATCTGTGTATGGCCGAGTGCCAATATCTGGACATGTATTGCTCTGTGACGAATGCTTGTATAGGGTAGTTTCATTCTTGCATACATACCATGCCTGTGATGTATTTTACTGCTTTATACTATGCCTGGCCGACCCTTCAGCCTCCGGTCACTCACTGTCTCGAAAGAGACGTGATTGGGACCGTCAGGTTTCTCTGGACCCTTCAGCCTCCGGTCCCTCACTGTCTCGAAAGAGGCGTGATTGGGATCGTCAGGTTTCTCAGCTCCGTTGGGTGAGCATACTTAGCGCTCAGCACTTTATACACTACATTCGTTTAGACGAGATGTTGCCGGATTTTCTACTCGTATTATAAACCGAGTTATCCCGGTAACCTCGCCAAGCGCATTAGTGTCTAAACTCTGTTCGCTGTCTGTGCCTCCAGCTTGTTCAGCTCCGCCTGGTTACCATGATCAGCGTTCAGCGCTTTACCACTAGATTCGTCTAGGCGAGTTGCTGCCGGATTTACCGCTCGTACTTCAGTCGAGTCGTCCCGGTAACCTCGCCAGACGCTCCAGTGTTAAATACTGTTTGCTGTCTGTACTTCCAGCTTGCTCAGCTCCGCTTGATTGTGCTCAGCTACTATTCTATCACATGCCATGTATCTTAACACTTACCATGTCATTACTTCATACCTGTCATTTATGCATGTTACTGTTTAACACATGTATATCACCTGCCAGCTGATTTGTTATCACCATGACATGATACTACTTGGCAAGACCTCTTGTTATGACATGACTGGTTACCTGTCTAATATCACCATCTTGTCATGCTATCACTTGACACCCAGCATGATATACTTGACTCTCATGATTATCACGATAACGGGAATGATGACCTGACATCTTGATAGTACAAACTGTACTCCTGATACACATGTGATATATTATAGTACGAACCAGTACTCCTGTGATACCTGTATTCCTGACTTGTTCTTGCTCATTCCCGAACCTGATAATCATCTAATAAATCATAAAAGGAACAACTTGCATCGGGTCGGGGGAAACATGCGGCTATCAATATGTGTTCGTGTTTACAGTGGTATTAGGCATGTTGTGCAACTAAAACTTCCGGTCTGACCTGTGGGCCTCCAGGCGACCGAGGGGAGTGCTGGCTCCCTCCTTCCTGGTACCATCATGATAAGGGCATACATAAGTCCCTCCTGTTTGCCTTGCGGCAGGTTCCGTCACCAAGCAACGGAACAATCCTGGGCCGTGGTCCCGGGTATGTACGGGACCCACTGTAAACATAGTTCGTTGATACCCCCGCTGGTTTCCAATAACAATCTTGCTTTACTCGGATATGGATCTATGTGTGCTGGGACGCTAGTTCACATAGCTAGATATCAGGGTAAGACGAGTAATAATAAAGTGTCTAATAACCTGCTCTTTAAGTTGTAAGTAGAGGTATGTGGAATGGGACGCATACTGAAGCCTGCAACTTAAACGGCTATGAATCTGTGATATGCCTTACCATATTTTGCTTGTCCTGGATTTTACATCGGATTTCCGGTTTTATGGTTATTATTATATTAGCTGCTCATACTCTGCTTTATCCCTTGTATCCACCTGCCTCTTGTTCATTATCTTATCATGCCCTGAGTACAGTCGGGTTGTATGTGCTTGGATTATGGTGACATGAGATAAAGGTATATAGATGAGGGTTTCCTTGTTTGGATTATTCCTTCGACGTACTAGTCTTATGGAGCCGTGATCTGAAATCATACAATCAGATTTGCTCGTCCTCTGCTTTATTTGGTTTTATCGCTATACATGTGCTTATCCTTGCTCGCCACTTGGCTTTTGCTTCACCACTCGCCTGGGGAGTTTCATCTGACTCCCCTGGATCCTCATGTCCAGGTCATGGAGCTTGGAGCGTGTAGATTCTTCCAGTAGCTGATCAGAGTGGCGCAGCGGTAGCGTGGATCTCTAACGGACCGTTCAGAGCTCTATCCTTCCAGGCCCCCCTGTGTGCCTCTCGAGTTTTCCTTTAGTAAACTCGTGAGTGCCTTTTATACTGTTCACTCTTGTACATCTCTTTGTAATCTCGCAATTGCGCATATCAGTGATGTAATATTCATGTAATATTGGATCACCTCTGGTGATAACTTTGTAAATGTACTCATATGTTGGAATGTATAATGCACCACTTGCTTCCGTACTCTGATTCTTGCCTGTACTGATGCTTAGCGTATATACGTGAAGGTACTTCTGACTTGCGTATATACGTTGCAGTAATGTCTCCGTATCCGCCAGGATCGGGGCGTTACAGATTGTATACATGATGATTAAATATTTGTTTTACTCACAAACTCTTGAGATTTCTTACAAAAAGATAAATGTGAAATTGGACTTCAACTCCTACAAGAGAGGATATATTAAATACAACAATTAAATGATGTTTTGTTCTTCAATCAAGTAAGGCATCTAATATGTATTTTCATCTGAGAATTTTATAATCTTGATTAATTTCTCACCCACTCGAGAAATACGATGTAATATCTCCTATGATTTCGTGGGCATATGATGAAACATAATTTTTAATTATTCTATGAGTTGTTGATTTGAGATGTTAAAATATATTTTCCTTTGTACATTGAATTATGAAAGAAAACTTGACATGGATAACGACATCTGTTTCTTATTCTATATATTATTCAAGAATCATGCACAATTCTCTCTCCCTTTCAAGCTAAAGGCATATAATGCTTGTATTATGTGCTGAGATTTGAACAAAATATATGTGTACAAAACATGAAAATTGAACTTCTATATGCTGATCATAAAATTGACACAATATTAATTTGTCCAAAGATGAAATTCAGATACTATTAAAGCAAATAGATTGTTAGGCAAGTTAAGATGCGTTGCTATCTGGCAAGTAATCACTTTGTAGTCACTCTTGTAATATAAATTCAAAATTTCAATCTTCGGTATCATCATTTTTTGATAAGATGATGATGACATATAAATATTTTATTTATAAATTTATAGTTTATTCATAGTACACTAGAAATTTTGACATTTTAGCATATGACCAGCTTGGTATGAGAAGTTAATTTTGTGAATCAATTAGATGCATGAATTGAAATATAATTTGTTGATATTCAAAATGAGATAATATCTTTCATACTTTTGTTCTCCCAAATGGGGAGGGCTCACAAAAATGGGCGTTTATACTTGCATCAAAATAAAGTTGGTGTTATCAACTCGTACATTCTTGCATATCTCGTAATGGAGGTTACAACATGAAAGTTTTGAAAAGTTATAAGTACAACTTATTCCATTCAGAACAAGACATGATAACTTCTTCTCTCTTCCCCGTTTTTCTCTTGCACTCAAATTGCAGTTGAGAAAGTTCTTCTTTCTTAATTTTTTGTGGTAATTCTTTTGCTTTTATGGACAACTATTCTGAGTCTAAGCAGAAATCCAAGCTTACGCTCAAACTCAAGTGCTAAACTCTTGCCAGTCGATGGTCACCGATCAACGTCCAAGCGATAGGGAGAAGCTCAGTCTTCTAGAGCAGTGATTTATCACGAATGCTCTCACAGGTCAGCTTTTTCTCTCTTATTTTGATTACATTATAATATTATAGTAGATTTGTTTGCAAAGTTATGTCTTAAGATATTATAAAAATTTAAAACTAAAAATTATTGAGAAATACGTACTGCAAAGCCCTAACGCTTCAGATGACAGCATGTCCCAAGTTTGGTTTGGGTCATGGATTGACCGCCAACCTGATCGAACCTGATCCGATTGCCCCCTTTATTCTAATATGTATACATGATAACATAAAGGAGTATCCTCGGCACTTTCTATTCTAATTTCTTTCCAGTTGGCAGAATTATTTCACAGTATTGTACTTATGATGGTGGAATTTTTTTCATACATATATATTTCTAAATTTTATCTTTTAGGTTCTTGTTCACCTTGATTATTTCTGTTTTTTATCTTTTAGACATCTATTCATCTTGATATGCGTCAGATTGGAAAGTGTTTGGAGAAAGGTTTTTTTTCACTCTTCCAACAATATAGTGATCGGGAAAAAATCACGCACAAAATCTGTCGTTTTGAAATCAAGAGTTAAAGTGTGTATTTTGACTTCCTCGATACTTTTGTTATAGCATAGAGGCTAAACGGGTTGAATCTACAGAGACGAAAAGCGATAGAACTTTTACCATATGTTCATGTGTGTTAAATGTTTTTCAATGCTTGAAAGAATGAAAAGAAAACAAAATAAAGAATGGAAAGAGAAACATACGGTAAAAACAAAGAAGTGAGAAACATAGAAAAATGATTTTTGTGATTTTTGATATATTTCTAAAACAAAGTAAAAAGGAAAGAAAACTCATGGCTACTAACTACTAATGACTTCACTAATCATGCTACCCTCTTAGTGATATTTGTCTCACATGGATTCTTAACCATCACTAGTCCTAGGTTCAAGAGCGTTTCAAATCATGACCCATAAGATAACTTTCACATCTAAACTCAACAAAATAAAGACAAGCTACACTTAAACCATCAAAACTAAACAAAAGTAAGCATGGAATAAAGTATTGTTAGCTTGTTAGAGAGGTAGGATGTTAGAGTGTTAGAATTCATCATCATGAGCCATCAATGGCTCTTGCAAGAGTAAGGCCAAGTAGAGACTATTAGATTCATGTGGATTATCAAGTAAGAAGTTAGCAAGTTAGTGATTAGTAATTAGTTTCCATGAGAGAAAATTAGCTAAACATGTAAAAGAAGTTAGAGAGAAGAAAATAAGGAGAGATAAATAGAGAACCTTTCATAGCCATTTTGATAGTCCCTTCCTCTTTTATAATCAAAGAGTTGAAATCTTTTTATGAGAACATACATAAGCCATACTATCAGAATCAAATATTCAGTTTTTATCTTGAGAAGCGTTATCTTCAACGTAGGAAGTCATTAATATTTCAGTGTCAACATTGCTAATTATTATGTTTGTCTCCACAGCTTGCCGCCTCCACAGCTTGCCGCTTCTTCTTCAACCACTTTTACTGATGCTTACAGTCCTTCTTCTAGTGACCTTCATGTTTAAAAAGTGACGCCTTCGACGAGCCCGGACTTTTCTTTTCACCTCTTCCTTTTTTTTTTCCCTGTGACCACCAAACTTGATTCTTCCCGCTTCTCTTGATTTGTCCTTTTCCTGATAACAGAGTTATCATGACCACTTCTAAGATGAGAGAGAGTTTCCTTACGTAGAGCATGGTGATAATAATGTGGTCATATGACTCTGGAAGCGAATTAAGAAGTATCAACACCTTGTCCTCCTCGTCGATTTTGACATCAACAGTCAGAAGCTCACTGATGACCTTGTTGAAGAAATTTAAAAGCTCCAACACTACTGTCACTTCCATCATGCATAGCTCATATAGTTCTTTCTTGAGATATAGCTGTTGGAGGGGCTCTTTGTCATATACAACGTTTCTATTCTTGATCACAAATCTGTAGCCATTTTTTCATTATCACATTATACATGATCTCATCTGCGAGACATAATTGGATCGTGGTTCCCGCTTTCAGATTCATCTCCTCCCATTCTCATTTGATGTACCTGTAAGTTTTGCTGACTTCCCTGTAAGGTCTTGTAAAGACCCTATTGTACCAGCAATGCCTTCATCCTCTTTTTCCATAAATCAAAGTTTCTTTTACCATTGAATTTCTCGACCTCAAACTTGATCGCAGAACTTTCAATCTTCGACATAACATCTATTGTCAACCTTTAACTCTGATACTAATTGTTAGGCGGAATTGATATATTTTGGTACCAATTATTTGTTCCTGGGATTGATATTGTGGAACGTGATAATATAATGATACATATAAAAGGAAAACTATTGTAGAAAAAACTAACAATATTAAGACAAAAGAGTAATAAGAATAACAAGAGGATTTAGCGTGATTCGGTCCAAAGTTGGCCTACGTTTACGGGGAGAGAACTTGAGAAAGTTTTATTAATAAACTTGATACAAGAGATTTTTGTAGGTACACCTAGAGGGGGTGAATAGGTGTACAAACTAATTTAGAAAAATGATGCAAAATTTAAAACTTAATTGCAAAGACACTATGTGTAACCAAAAGTGAACCCTAATTTCTCGTGAAGGGCTCTTAAACTACTCCTCTAGATTCTCTTAGACTAAGAGTTGAGGTGCTTTAAAAGCTCTCTTGGATGAACACAAGTGTGGACACACAAACAATATCAAGCATGTATATGATATGAGCAATGTAAAGTAATGCAGGATATACATAGAGATAGAGTTGAGAGATAATGGATCAAACGCAAACACCTAAATATGTTTCGAGGTTCGAACCACTGCTCTACATCCCCGCCTTCACACAGAAGGATTTCAATTATTCACTATAAGATCTTCCACTCAGGGACCTCTATTGAAGAATTACAACCCAACACCAAAGTACATAACTCCTTCTCTTTACAACACAAACCTCTACACAAAAGTGAAAAACACCTAGAGGGGGGGTGAATAGGTGTACTTGCTAATCTAGAAACTAAATGATCTAAATGCGGAAGCTAATGCAAATTTACAACACACTTAATACAACACACAAGTGTAGCCGAATTTCCCATGAAGGGCTCTGGACTAACTCCTCTTGATTCCCCTTTAATGGGTTGAGGTGCTATGTAAAGCTCTTGTGGTTAAGTATAAGTGAGGCATACACAAACAAGCCAAGCATATAAGGATGATAAGCAATATGAAATAATGCAAGGCAACACAAGTAATATGAATGATATGAATGAAGAATGATGTTTTGCACAAATGTAAAGAGAGAGAGAGAGAGTTGAGAGACAAGTGGATCAAACGCTAACAACAAGATATGTTTCGAGGTTCGAGCACCTAGCTCTACATCCCCGCCTACACCACCGTGTAGGATTTCCAATCAACTATCTCCCACCGAGGGAACCTCTACCGAAGAAGATTTGTTACAACACTAGAGTACCGAACTCCTCTCTCAAACACCGCCTCACAACCAAGGGGTAGACCCGAAGCCAATACAACAACCAACCCCTCTACCGAAGAGGGTTACAACCAATCTCCACCTCTCACTAGAGGGAGCAAACCACAAGCCTCAACCTCTACCAAAGAGGGAGCAAACCAATCACCCGATCAACCTCTACCGAAGAGGGATACAACAAGAGTAAGGGTGTTTACAACTTGGAGGCTCAACAACCTCAAACAATCTCTTCTTCTTCTCTCTTTTTCACAAAAACAAGATCCTAATAGAATAGGATAGAAGATAAGCTCAAGTGTGGAAACTAGGTATTTGGAAACAAAAACTCAAAGAAATAATCTTGGGAAAACTCTTGAAGATAATGGAAATGAAGAACAAACACAAATCTCCCAAAATACTCTTTTCTTTGATTTTTCTAAAAACCTAAAACAAATAAGATTGGAAGTTTAAAGCCCAAAAACACTTTTGAAAACTTGTTTAAAACACTTGTATATCAGAGAAATTTTGGCTCTTGAAATCTTAGATAAAACCATGAAGAGATGGGGTATTTATAGCCCAAAACAAAACTAGCCGTTAGGCTGATCTGGCAGCCTGACAGGCTACCGGTCGGCCGGCCCGGCCGACCGCCAACGGTCTGAAATATGACCGTTGGGCAAACCCAGTCGACCGCCCGGTCGACCCAAATAAACAGAGAGCAGAGCTCTCTGGTTCGGTCGGCCGCCCAGCCGACCGTCCCAATGTGTGCCAGACGTGCACGGTTCTGTGCACGTCGGTCGACCGTACGGGTCGACTGGCCTATGGTTCGGTCGACCCATGCGGTCGGCCGAACTGGCCTGACAGACACTGTTCTGGGCAGAAAAACACATGTTAAAATATTTCTAAAATCTTTTTAAGTCTTGTAAAAATACCCAAAATAGTTTTATCATTTTGCATTGATATATAAATATGTGATAAAAAGTTTAGCTCAAATATCAATCAATATGAACTATTTTTGTGTCTTAACATTTTTACCAAAAACCAAAACTTGTATTTTTATCAAACTTGAATTTTTCAATACATGAATAGGAAAGTCAAAATAAGTTTGTTTAAAAGTTAAGCATGCATGTATAGAATGAAACAACTATACATATATCAATTAAACTTGTTTTGATCAACTATTCATGAAAACCGAAAACCAAACATAAAACTTGTGTGTTTGTGCACTTGAGCATATCAACTATACTAAGCTTTACAAATGGATCTAAACACACTATCTAAATTAGGATACCTAAGTCTTCTTGATGATCTTCAATCTTCAAGCCGACTCGATCCCAAACGTGATCCACCGAGCAAGTGCTACATATGATCTTTGACGCTCGGGCACGGGAATCACAAAGTGAAGGCTTCCAAACTCTTCTTTTTGAAGCAATCACCAAACTAATATCTTGCTTAAAGATCTGAAACTAAAATCACAAGATAATTAGTAAACATAACTACATGAGTTAATCATCATCAAAACTAGGGTGGAAGGCCTTTGGGCCAACAATCTCCCCCTTTTTGATGATGACAAAACTCATGGAGTTATATATGCATGGATTAAAGTTAAGCTTCAAAGAAGCTCCCCCTTAACTTATGCATAAACACATAAACATAATATGCAATGAATATTAAACATGAATGCATATCTATGCAAAACAATAAAAGGTTCTAGATACCAATGAAATGTTTAAAAACAAAACATGCTCTAGATACCAATTAAAATTAAACTAAATTAAACTTAATATATACAAAACACAAATATGCATATATAATCTTATAAACTCAAAATCTTTCTCCCCCTTTTTGTCAATAATCAACAAAGGGGTAAACAATCAAAATAAAATAAAATCTTCTCACCCTTTTTTTTAATACAAAGAATCAATCATTAACCAAGGGTAAAAGCAAAACTAAATCAATAAATTTTTCTCCCCCTTTTGTCTAAAACAAAAACAAAACCAATTAGGGGTGACAATCAATTAAGGTACCAATTGAAAATATGTCAAAGAATAGCATCTTGATACCAATTGAAAGTAAGCAAACCAAAAAATATTGATACCGATTTTAAGCAAAACACATGAAAATCTTGATACCAATTGAAATTAAACATAATAAATTTTGAATGTCTAAACACAAATATTTTAATACCAATTGTAAATGTTTTTCATTTTGAACATATGATACCAAATTTAAATTTTCAATCATAAAGTATGGGAGTACAAATACCAATTGAAAGACAAAATCAAATTTTCTCCTCCTTTATGAAATACAAACTAAAATAATGCGTAGGCTTGTTACCAATTTAAAAGTAATCAATTGAAACAAAATTGAAGCTCAAGCTTAGCATAAACACAAACATATATATGTATGAAAAATAGATACCAATTGAAATTGATATTCTTGGAATTGAAATCATACATACATACAAACATATATGAGTATACAAGAAGGGTCAAAATTGATACCAATTGAAAGAATTCAATGATACCAATTGAAATAATAATAAGATCAAGTGTATATCTCATATAACTACCTCCCAATCATTGTTCAAGTTTAAATGATTTTCATTTTAAGGCATTCATGAACATGATCTCCCATCCAACCTCCCATTGAAGGTAGGGGTTTTCAAAAATAGATTTGAAAAATAAGTTTTGTTTGAAAAACTCTACCAAAATAAAGAATACCGTAACTAGTTATATGAATAATTTGAAAAACTAGTACGAAATCCTTCAAGTAAGGAATAAACTAAAAATAATTTTCATAAAACACATGTAAATCACATAGCACTTAAAAACACTCAATATTCAATAAAGTCCATACATGCTCATGAAAACATACTCATGAGAAATATTTTAAAATGGTGAGTGTACAAGTAATGTGTGACATGGCATTATGAAATTTCCAATTAAGCTCAAAATTCCTTGAAACAAGAAAACATGAAAATCATCAAAACTATTTAATCTTCAAGGTATATGTATGTCCTAAAACAAATAAGATTGAAAGTTTAAAGCCCAAAATACTTTTGAAAACTTGTTTAAAACACTTATATATCAGAGAAATTTTGGCTCTTGAAATCTTAGATAAAACCATGAAGAGATGGGGTATTTATAGCCCCAAAATAAAACTAGCCGTTAGGCTGATCTGGCAGCCTGACAGGCTACCGTCGGCCGGCCCGGCCGACCGCCAACGGTCTGAAATATGACCGTTGGGCAAACCCGGTCGACCGCCCGGTCGACCCAAATAAACAGAGAGCAGAGCTCTCTGGTCCGGTCGGCCGCCCGGCCGACCGTCCCAATGTGTGCCAAACGTGCATGGCTCTGTGCACGTCGGTCGACCGTACGGGTTGACTGGCCTATGGTTCGGTCGACCCATGCGGTCGGCCGAACTGGCCTGACAGACACTGTTCTGGGCAGAAAAACCATGTTAAAATATTTTTAAAAATCTTTTTAAGTCTTGTAAAAATACCCAAAAATAGTTTTATCATTTTGCATTGATATATAAACATGTGATAAAAAGTTTAGCTCAAATATCAATCAATATGAACTATTTTTGTGTCTTAACATTTTTACCAAAAACCAAAACTTGTATTTTTATCAAACTTGGATTTTTCAATACATGAATAGGAAAGTCAAAATAAGTTTGTTTAAAAGTTAAGCATGCATGTATAGAATGAAACAACTATACATATATCAATTAAACTTGTTTTGATCAACTATTCATGAAAACCGAAAACCAAACATAAAACTTGTGTGTTTGTGCACTTGAGCATATCAACTATACTAAGTTTTACAAATGGATCTAAACACACTATCTAAACTAGGATACCTAAGTCTTCTTGATGATCTTCAATCTTCAAGCCGACTCGATCCCAAACGTGATCCACCAAGCAAGTGCTACATATGATCTTTGACGCTCGGGCACGGGAATCACAAAGTGAAGGCTTCTAAACTCTTCTTTTTGAAGCAATCACCAAACTAATATCTTGCTTAAAGATCTGAAACTAAAATCACAAGATAATTAGTAAACATAACTACATGAGTTAATCATCATCAAAACTAGGGTGGAAGGCCTTTGGGCCAACAATCTCCCCCTTTTTGATGATGACAAAACTCATGGAGTTATATATGCATGGATTTAAGTTAAGCTTCAAAGAAGCTCCCCCTTAACTTATGCATAAACACATAAACATAATATGCAATGAATATTAAACATGAATGCATATCTATGCAAAATAATAAAAGGTTCTAGATACCAATGAAATGTTTAAAAACAAAACATGCTTTAATACCAATTAAAATTAAACTAATATATTAAGTTTAACTTTAATTAAAATTAAAATTAAAGTTAAACTTAATATATGCAAAACACAAATATGCATATATAAATCTTATAAACTCAAAATCTTTCTCCCCCCTTTTGTCAATAATCAACAAAGGGGTAAACAATCAAAACAAAACAAAATCTTCTCACCCTTTTTTTTAATACAAAGAATCAATCATTAACCAAGGGTAAAAGCAAAACTAAATCAATAAATTTTTCTCCCCCTTTTGTCTTAAACAAAAACAAAACCAATTAGGGGTGACAATCAATTAAGGTACCAATTGAAAATATGTCAAAGAATAGCATCTTGATACCAATTGAAAGTAAACAACAAAAAAATATTGATACCGATTTTAAGCAAAACACATGAAAATCTTGATACCAATTGAAATTAAACATAATAAATTTTGAATGTCTAAACACAAATATTTTAATACCAATTGTAAATATTTTTCATTTTGAACATATGATACCAAATTTAAATTTTCAATCATAAAGTATGGGAGTACAAATACCAATTGAAAGACAAAATCAAATTTTCTCCCCCTTTATGAAATACAAACTAAAATAATGCGTAGGCTTGATACCAATTTAAAAGTAATCAATTGAAACAAAATTGAAGCTCAAGCTTAGCATAAACACAAACATATATATGTATGGAAAATAGATACCAATTGAAATTGATATTCTTGGAATTGAAATCATACATACATACAAGCATATATGAGTGTACAAGAAGGGTCAAAATTGATACCAATTGAAAGAATTCAATGATACCAATTGAAATAACAATAAGATCAAGTGTATATCTCATATAACTACCTCCCAATCATGGTTCAAGTTTTAAATGATTTTCATTTTAAGGCATTCATGAACATGATCTCCCATCCAACCTCCCATTGAAGGTAGGGTTTTCAAAAATAGATTTGAAAAATAAGCTTTGTTTGAAAAACTCTACCAAAATGAAGAATACCGTAACTACTTATATGAATAATTTGAAAAACTAGTACGAAATCCTTCAAGTAAGGAATAAACTAAAAATAATTTTCATAAAACACATGTAAATCACATAGCACTTAAAAATACTCAATATTCAATAAAGTCCATACATGCTCATGAAAACATACTCATGAGAAATATTTTAAAATGGTGAGTGTACAAGTAATGTGTGACATGGCATTATGAAATTTCTAATTAAGCTCAAAATTCTTTGAAACAAGAAAATATGAAAATCATCAAAACTATTTAATCTTCAAGGTATATGTATGTCCTAAAACAAATAAGATTGGAAGTTTAAAGCCCAAAAATACTTTTGAAAACTTGTTTAAAACACTTGTATATCAGAGAAATTTTGGCTCTTGAAATCTTAGATAAAACCATGAAGAGATGGGGTATTTATAGCCCCAAAATAAAACTAGCCGTTAGGCTGATCTGGCAGCCTGACAGGCTACCGTCGGCCGGCCCGGCCGACCGCCAACGATCTGAAATATGTTTCGAGGTTCGAACCACTACTCTACATCCCCGCCTTCACACAGAAGGATTTCAATTATTCACTATAAGATCTTCCACACAGGGACCTCTATTGAAGAATTACAACCCAACACCAGAGTACATAACTCCTTCTCTTTACAACACAAACCTCTACGCAAAAGGTGGCTTAAAGCCTAGCACAAAGTAAAAGAAAATACAACTTGGTGATCACATAAATCATAAATAATTTTCTCACAAAATAAAGATCCTAAAAATAGGATTAGAATTGATTTGCTCAAGTATGTGAGAAATCAAAGTATGTGGAAATAAACAAAAAAGAAAATACTTGAAAAAGAAAATACTTGAAAAAAAGTTCTTGATGGATATATAAAATGAAGAACAAAATAAAATTTCCAAAAACTTGATTTTCTTTGATTTTTCAAAACTTTGAAAACAAATATGTTTTCTATATATTTGGGTAAGGGAAAACTTACAAAAGTGTTTAAGGAGCGAAATTACAAGTATTTCTTTACAGAAAGCAAAAGAAATTTACGAGTAGATCTCCTCTGAGATTTCTGGGAAAATATGCCGGTAGGAATCTGATCAGCGCACGATCACTTTATCCCTTTGATGATGCGATCGATCAGATGATCGAACTGCCTCCTAATAGGACTCTCTTCTTTCTTGGTTTGGGGAATCGGAGAACAGAGGATCGGTAGAGCCGAGCCTTGCTAGGGATTCTGCTTCTCGAGCCAATCTCCTCTCTATCCTTGCCTGTCTCTCCTGTCTCCTCTTCTTTTTTTTTTTTAGAGCCCCCCCACAGGTGTGCTCCTGGTAGGCTATTTATAGGGAGAGCAGGGGTATAACCGCCCTGAAAAATCTGAAAACAGATTGAGTCAATCTGTTTTGCATCTAGAAAGTAGCCTCGCTGCGAGGCTAGAAACAGCTTCTACGAAGCTAGGAATAGCATGCAAGGCTAATCCTTTGACCCGCTCCGCTAAATGAGGGATACTCCCTTGATCCTCTCCAGTTAATTGAGAGATCTCTCCTGATCTTATTACCTGATTGAGAGAGTCAAAAGATCATGGCAAGCAATTGCCAAATTCGATTTCAATCAAAATGATCTAATCTGAAGATTTGATTGGTCAAAGGTGACCATAAAAGACCCGCAGCGGGCTAATCCAATAAGCTCATAGCGGAGCTAAGGGAAGCTTCTGGCGAAGCTAGGAGTAAGCTCTCAGCGCAGCTATAAGTTGGCCATTTGTGGCTCTGCAGAGCGTCTAGCGAAGCTGTTAGCTAGCTTCCTGTGGAGTTATGAAAACTCCAAGGCGAAGCTATAAGTTAGCCCATGGCAGAGCTACGATCGGATTCTTGTGGAGCTAAGCAAACTTAGCCTCTCGTGTGATTGCTTATCCCTTGGGCTCATGTGAGACTAAATATCGAGCTAACTTAGTGTCTCTAGGCTTGCTCAGATCTTCTTCAAAGGCAACTTTGACTTACTATCTGCTTTACTGGATTAGTAATGTCCATGTTGCTGCCTTGCCTCTGGTCATCAGCTTGTCTTTGACTTATCTTTTGTAGATGTCAACAAATTAGACGTTGTTCTGTCAACAAGTTAGACGTTGTTCAGACCGGCTGAAAATGAATGCGGGAGTTCTGTCTTTTTCGAGTGTTAACAAGTCCCCCTTCAAAGTTTTCGTGAATCTGTAATGGAATGGTTCAGATTCTGAAATACTTTGAACTGTTTTGATTGATGGGGTGTGAATGTGAACGTCGCCTTGGTGGTTGAGTTCAACTTCGCCTTTAACCCTGCCTTCAGGTTGGAATAAGTTCATCGAGGAATTGTAACAATCCGCTTCTGTGTAGCTTTGCGCTTCTGGGTAGCTTCGCTTTTGGGTAGCTTCGCCTTTGGGCTTCCTGAAGTAACTACGCTTCAAACTGTTGGAACTTGTTTTGATGATACATTTGTGAAGACATATCATTGGAGCTCTATCTTACAAGCCTATTCAAGAGTTCTACATGATCAAGACTTCCCAAAGAGAGTGACTATGGATGTGTATTATAATGTTTAGTAGTATGTTAAAAGCCTTGAAACACACACACATCATAGCCTTTTTAGTCTACTTATACCCTTTTGTAGTCGAATTATACATTGTATAGTCGCCTTGACAATTTTTATAGTCGACTAACATTTGTCCTGAAATGATACCAACTCTCTGTTTCTGACCTGCACTCACTATTAGTCGACTTATTAGTTTACCTAGTCGACTAATACCTGGCCTAGTCGACTAACCACTTAGTCTGGTCGACTAGTTTCAGTTTCCAGAAACTTGTCCTGTGTTTTTATGTTGACCTAGTCGACTTGGTCCCTACACTAGTCGACTAACCCAGTGTAAATTGTCTAACTTAGTCGACTAACCCCCTACCTCTAGTCGACTAATGACAGTTTTTGACTGTTTGACAGTTTTTATTTTCTGGTGTTTTATCCAACGTTATCCAACGTTTCAATATTCAAAATTGACCTGATAACTACCCTAACTGACTATGGATTTCAGCTATAAACAGGTATGTTATCTTAGGCTAAAGACACCAATCAAAATCAATAGTTTTCTGCCCAAAACTCTGTTGAAAAATCTGCTTTCAGAAAACTGTTTCCCACTTTCAGTTCTTCATTCAAATTCCTACTCTATAGTGAAGATTTCTGAGAGTCCACCTATAAGAGCCCTTGTCTACGATCACATACAGATTCAAGGCTTATAGGATCAATTGTATTCACTCAAAGAGGAGCATTGTACAAGAGCGTCTTCGGGTTGAAGAGAGTTTGTATAAGGTGTTGTGGTCTTCTTGGTTGTAAGAAGAGTTGTACACATTTGGCAAAGGAGATTTGTCAAGTGGTGTGCAAGGTGTTGATTTTGGGTGTATAAAGTCAAAGGATAAAGAAAAATCTCAAGCAGGTAGCTTGGGGACTGGATGTAGGTCACGAGGACCAAAGCAGGATAAATCTCTTGTGTTTGCGTTTGCTTTACTTTCTGAGACTTAATTTTCTTTTGTTGCAAGTACTTTATTTTTATAACGCTAATATCTTTGTTTGAGTGTTGACGTATATAATTGAGATCCAACAATTAGCATCATCTTGGGAGTAACACAAACTGAGTTGGAAGATGAGTATTAGCCTCGCGCTTGCTGTGATAGAGTGACGCTCCGTTCCCGTGGCTAACCGCTTTTTGCGAGTTACGAGAGGAATTGTTCCCTTTTTGAAGGTTAGAATATCCCCTCTTGCATTAACGAGGGAGATTATTCCCTTTTCCGAAGTACAAATAACTTCGTGCGCATTCCCAAGGGAGACTATTCCCTTTCTCAAGGCCAAGCACTTGAATGCCTTAAATTTGCCCGCGCTTCCAAGCTTGAAGTGGTGGCGGCGTAGTCAGGCCATAAGGCCTATACATAGGACTCTTTATAGTCCTTCTCAGAGAAACATACTCCCCACTTCTTGGAAGTTTGTTTATGATCTCTCCCGATTGCTCAGGCAAGGAGACTGAGGTCCCTGAAGTAGTGGGGACTCTCACTCTGGTCATTACTTAATTAAGAATTGGTGAGCCTCAGCTATTCAATGACTTTTAGGGAGTTTATCTCCCTTAATTTTCTTAATTTTACCAGCTATCTTAGAGATTAAATTCCCTTGGTCTTCGTATTTGGCTGACTTTAGAAAAGGGTTTCAGCCTTATTTTCCAGCTTCTCGACGAAGCTAGCATTCTCGCTCGATCAGGCGAAAGATCTTTCCATACAGAGTTCCTGCCTTGATCTGTTAAATCTGCCTGTTAAATCTGCCATATAGGCAAGGATTAGGACTTGGCCTCTTCAAGGTTGAGCCAGTCTTGCCATATAGGTAGGGTCAAGATTGTGTCCCTCTGGGCTAGTCTGGCCTAGCCATATAGGCGAGGCTAGGACTTGGTCCTTTTTGAGACATCTCTAGCCTAACTGCCTTAGGCGGGGCTAAGACTTGACTTATGCTAAGCTAGTTTATTATTACTGTGCAAGCGAGACTATCCTCTACTTAGCTAAAATTCGTCTTCAAGGCACCACTGGATAGCTTCGCCCGAAGAATTTTGACTTAGCATTCCACCTTTTTTTTTGATTTGATGCTAACTTGTTTTCTATTTGCTTTGCAGCGAACTGTGCTCGCCAGTCTTTCGTCTTGATAAAAGAGACCAGAAACTTGCCTCTTGATTTTCAAGTTGAAGCTTTGATCATAAGCAGGCGAAACATACTAGAGCAACTGATGCGTATTCTAAGAAGAGGCTGGCAGTCGCTTATCCGAGATGATTCACTTCGAGAAGGGGTTGGTAGTTGCTTATTCGAGATGATCACTTCGGGAAGGCGGACGTCACCTGTAAGGTCTCGGATCCTTCCTTTGCCAATTTTCTTTAAGGAAGATCCAGCTTTCTAGTGGCAACCAATCCCTTGCCAATTTTGATCAAAGATGATCCAGCTTCTTGATGGCAAAATCTGCCATTAAGCGAAGGATTACGGCCTTGTGTAGGAGGAAGACCTTCCGTGTCCAGTTAAGATGGTTCATCACCTTGGAAGTAGATAGGACAGTAATAATCTGTTGTATGAAAGATAATCTTGATGTAGTATCAATGTATCTTTACTTTTGAATCAATAAAAATGATTGCTTATCTACTTTGTTCCCTTCCTTTTCCCTTTGCATTTCAAAAACACTTGGAATGGACTAGCTTAGGCAAGTCCTTTCCTTAGGAGGAAAGAAAAGCTCTTAGCGGAGCTAATCTTCCCATGAAGTTGAAGACCAATTTTTGGCTAAGTCAAGAACGAGCTTCCAGTGGAGCGAGCACGAAGTTTCTGCGAAGCTAAAGACGAGCTCTTAGCGGAGCTAAGGCTTGTTTTTCAGCAAAGTTAAGCGTCGCGCGAGGTCAACGCAGAACTCACACCGGAGTTGGCCCTTGACAGGGCTGAAGCAAGGCTTCTTGGGAAGGCGCTTAGGTCTGCGCTCCTTTTGAGGAGGCGAAATTAGGTAATTTTTGAAAATCACCTAGAGGGGGGTGAATAGGTGATTATGCTAATCTAAGGCCAATTTAACAATTATGAAGCAAATGCAATGAGATGAATGAATGAATATGGCAATAGCAATCAAAAACACTAAGTAATAGCAATGGAAAGTAAACCAATCGCAAACACAAAGATATGTTATCGAGGTTCGAGCACCCAGCTCTACTCCCCGCCTTCCCCAGAAGGATTCTAGCTACTTTCACTATCACAAAGATCAATTACAAATGGAGTACCAAACTCCTACAATTTCAGCACAATACAATTTCTAAGTAATCAAAAGATCACAAACTCTCTCTTTCAAATATCTCTTCCCTTACAAAGGTCCTTAGAGAATATTGAGAAGGAATGAAGCTCTTGTGTAAGTGAAGAAAGAAAATCAAATTCAGAGAGTATATCAAGAACACTTCTGAAAATGAATGAGAAATATCAGCACAAAAACAAGAAACAAGCTCTTTTGAAATATCCCAAACTTTTGAATTTTCTCTTGAATAATTGTTGTAAAGAAACTCTCCCCAAACACCCCTATTTATAGGAGAGGGCTAGGGTTTAGGGTTAGGAATTAATTACTGAAGATTAGGAAGTAATTAGTTCCAAATATACCCTCCAACGGATATTAATTAAGTTAAAACAGATTTAAAAATATGCCCGTTTTACTGTTCAACGGCCATATCGGTCGACTGGCCCGGTCGACCGATAGTTCAAAAATTTGACCGTTATGAACTATCGGTCGACTGGTACAGTCGACTGCTCCTGACTGAGACTCAAAACATGTACCGGTCGACTATCGGTAGACAGCCGGTCGACCGAAAAGATAAAAGATAAACTATCGGTCGAAGGCCGGTAGACCACCGGTCGACTGGTAAGATACAGAGAGCAAACTAAAAACTTCGGTCGACTACCGGTAGCCTACCGGTCGACCGACAGACGTGCACACGGATACGTGCACTCTGCCAGATCTTCGGTCGACTGGTGGTATATTGCCGGTCGACCGGCTCAGGTCAAAAATTGAAATAGAAAGGGAATTTTGAGAGGAAAATATTTTGATCAAAACTATTTTGAACAGGAAATCAGTATACAACATAAAACAGATTTGTAGAAGGAAGAATTAGTGTTAAAGTATTTTTGTATATTTTATGAGGAATAAACTTGGAAATAGCATACGCGTGAAAACGTGTGTGTTTGAGCTTCAACCTACTCTCTATTCTTTAACATGCTATAAAGCTATAAAACAAAACCTAAGGACCTCTGAAGCAATCTTTGAGCCATCCAATGCCTTGCAAGTGCCTTCTCTTCTATGATCCTTCCTTGATGTCCTATTTACCTTCATTGCTATATGGAACTTAGAAGTTTTTGCAAAAGCGAAGCGAATGAGCTCTAAACATGGTACAAAACCTGAAATGCATCTTGATCAAATCATTAGTACCAAATAGCACTTATTTGGTTTGTTATCATCAAAACACAAAACAATGGAGAGTGTAACCTCTTGGGCCAACAATCTCCCCCTTTTTGATGATGACAAAACAAATAGGCTATTTACAAAAATATGGGAGGAGAAAACTCCCCCTCAAATTATGCTATATTTAAACATTATAAATATGCTCTAGATACCAATAATTGAAATGATAAAAAGAAATGATGCACCAATTATTGAAATCAACAATACAATACAAATGAAACTTTAAAACTTGTACTTGATACCAAAAACACCAATTTAAACTTAAATCATAGAGATTCAAAAAACACATAAAACTCATAAGTTCATATGGAACCAAGACCAAATGAACTTATTTTTGTACATGTAACTTATTCTCCCCCTTTTTGTCATACATCAAAAAGGGTTATGAAAAACATGTTTAATCAATAATACACATATTTAATTCTCCACAAATAAACGAAATCTAGCAAAATCAAGTGGTTTTGTAAAAATATCGGCTAGTTGAAAATCGGTGGAAACATAATCAATATCAATATCACCTTTCTCAAAATGATCTCTAAGAAAGTGATATCTAATCTCAATGTGCTTGGTCTTACTATGTTGATTTGCATTTTTAGTTAAATGAATAGTACTAGTATTATCACAAAATATTTTAATATTTTTATAATGCAAATCATAATCAAGGAGAGTATGTTTCATCCAAAGGACTTGTGCACAACAAGCCCCCGCGGCAACATACTCCGCCTCGGCGGTTGATAGAGCTACGGAATTTTGCTTCCTAGAGGACCATGAAACAAGACAATTATCGAGAAATTGACATGTCCCACTAGTACTCTTTCTATCTATTCTACAACCCGCATAGTCGGCGTCCGAATAACTAATCATAGAAAAATCTATAGTTTTTCGGATACCAAAGACCTAATCCAATCGTTCCCTTAACATATCGAATAATGCGTTTTACGGCAATTAAATGAGATTCTTTGGGACACGATTGAAATCTAGCACAAAGACACACACTAAACATGATATCCGGCCTACTTGCCGTTAAATATAAAAGACTACCTATCATGCTTCTAAACAATTTAATATCAACATTTTTACCTTGTTCGTCCTTATCAAGCTTGGTTGTAGTTGCCATGGGAGTGTTGCAAGTTTTAGCGTCTTCAAGTCCAAACCTCTTCACGAGTTCCTTTGCATATTTGGCTTGGCTAATGAAGTTCCCATCTTGCAATTGCTTGACTTGGAGTCCAAGGAAGAAGTTGAGTTCACCATGGAGGACATTTCAAATTCTTGTTGCATTACCTTTTCAAAATCCTTGCATAAAACTTCATTAGTAGAACCGAAAATTATATCATCAACATAAATTTGGACAATCAAAATATCATTATCAACATGCTTAGTGAATAGAGTAGTGTCTACTTTGCCTTTAATAAAATTGTTTGAAATAAGAAAACTTGAAAGCCTTTCATACCAAGCTCTTGGAGCTTGTTATGAACCATATAAAGCCTTATCGAGTTTGAAAACAAAATCGGGATGAACATGATCAACAAAACCGGGAGGTTGAGCAACAAAAACTTCTTCATTAAGAAATCCATTTAAAAATGCACTTTTTACATCCATTTGAAAAAGTTTGAAATTTTTAAAAGATGCATAAGCTAGTGTTATCCGTATGGCTTCAAGCCGTGCTACGGGTGCAAAGGATTCCTCAAAGTCGATTCCCTCAACTTGAGTGTAACCTTGGGCCACTAACCTAGCTTTATTCCTAATGACATTTCCGGACTCATCCAACTTATTCCTAAAGATCCACTTAGTACCAATTATTGGTCTATCGTGGGGCTTAGGAACAAGGTGCCAAACTTGGTTGCGCTCAAATTGATTGAGTTCCTCTTGCATGGCAAGCAACCAATATGGGTCCGTCTCGGCTTCGAGAATGCCTTTGGGTTCAAAATGAGAAATGAAAGCAAAGTTACCACATATGTCATGGAGTTTGGAGCGCGTTGTGACTCCTTTGGAAGCATCACCCAAAATGAGCTCCTTCGGATGATTTGTAGCGTATCTCCAAGCTTTGGGAAGTGGTTGCGCACTTTCCTCATTATCCTTTTGAACTTCACCTAAAGGTTCTTGCTTATCTTCTTGCGCGGGTGAGTCCTTCAAGGATAGTTTCTCCAAGCTTTCACCTAATGGTTCAAACTCTACAACATTCTCAACACACACATTAGATTCTTCAAACTTAACATGCATGGTTTCTTCAATAGTAAGTGAAGATCTAATGAAAACTCTATATGCTTTGCTAGTAGAGGAATATCCTACAAAGATAGCCTCAAAAGCTTTAGCATCAAATTTACCCAAATTCTCTTTAGTGTTCAAAACAAAACATTTGCATCCAAAAACTTTGAAATAGGAAACATTTGGTTTTCTAAAATGATACATTTCAAAAGAAGTTTTCGAAGAATTTTTGCATAAATAAATACGATTCGATATATAGCATGCGGTGTTTACGGCCTCGGCCCATAAATATTGAGGGAGGTCGTATTCACTTATCATTGTCCTAGCCATCTCTTGAAGTGTTCTATTTTTCCTTTCTACAACTCCATTTTGTTGTGGAGTCCTAGGACAAGACATTTCATGCTTAATTCCCTTTTCATCACAATAAGTCATGAAGAGTTGGTTAACAAACTCACCACCTCTATCACTCCTTATTCTCAAAATCGGAAAACCTTTTTCTTTTTCAACTCTTTTTCTAAAAATCTTAAAGTGAGAAAAAGTATGATCTTTATTTTGCAAAAGAAAACCCAAGTAAATCGAGAGAAATCATCAACTAAAACAAATGCAAATCTACTTCCATTTAAGCTTTTAGTTTTAGTTGGTCCAAATAAATCCATATGAATTAATTCTAGAGGTCTAGTTGACATGATATCCTTGATTGGTTTAAAGGAAGACTTGGTTTGTTTCCCAAGTTGGCACGCACTACAAATGCGGTCTTTCTCAAAACTCAAGTAAGGAATACCCTTCACCAATTCCTTTGAATTAATTCTAAAAAGATGTTCAAAAGAAGCATGTCCTAATCTTCTATGCCAAAGCCATGAATTTTCATCAAAAGCATTTAAACACTTAGTAGAACACTCTACATTAAGCATGTCAATTATATAAACATTGTCATCACGAAAACCGGTCAAAATACAATCATTCGATTTAATATCAAAAATCTTGCAAGAAGTATCATCAAAACAACTTTAAGACCACGATCACAAAATTGACTAATACTAAGTAAATTATGCTTCAAACCATCAACTAAAACAACATTCTCTATTATAGGAGATGTACCAATTTGGATATTACCGATACCAATTATCTTGCCTTAGGAATCATCCCCGAAGGTGACGGAGCCACCTTCCATGTACCTTGATAGGGTTGTGAAGTTGTTGATATCCCATGTCATGTGCCTCGAACAACCACTATCAAGGTACCACCGCTCCCTACGTCTTGGAGCCTTGGTGTGTACCTACATCAAACATTTTAGGACTTGATTTTGGTACCCACATTTTCTTGGGTCCATGAGGGTTAGAACCATTAACCCAAACAAGATTATTTGAGCTATGCAATTTATCATAACAAAATTTTGCTAAATGTCCATTTTTGCCACAATATGTGCATCTATACACTCTACCATATTTAAATGCATAATGAGTGTGTGTTTTGTGAGCATTGGCATTGTGAGCATGAAAAGATTTAGCATGAGAAGCATTAGAAGTATGAGCATGTGGAATCTTATCATGAGAAACTTTAGCATGAGATGTATGCTTTTTGGAAAATTTTTCTTCAAGTTTCTTTGTATTAAAAGCACAATCTTTTAAAACTTTTTCAAATCACTCATTTTAGCTTTAAAAGAAGAAATTTCATTATTATCAACAATAGGGGTTTTACCCTTACAAGAAATCTTATAAGAATGAAATTCATTTTGAATGGAAATAAGATTAGAAGAAAGATCCTCTTTTTCTTGTGAAATCAAAGCAAGTTGAGATTTAAGAAAAGCAACTTCCTTTTGTAGTTTAAAACACTCCATTTTCTTGTTATCATAAGTTTCGGAAAGTTCTACAAAAGCATGCACTAGAACTTCCTTACTTAAATCATCATCATTATCATCTATAGATTCAAGAGTTTGAGGGGTTACCTTGGGTGTGTTTGCCATGAAACACATGTTTGCGGTGTCCGCCTTTTCTTCATCTTCGGACTCGCTTTCCGAATCCCAAGTGGCCTTGTAAGCCTTCTTTTCGTCTTGCTTTCTTGGCTTGAAGGAGGAAGTCATTTTCTTCTTGAATTCCGGGCAATCGGCCATGATGTGTCCGGGCTTGCGGCAATTGTAGCAAATGATCTTTCGCTCCTCTTTACCTTCAAACTTTCTCCGGAAATTTTGCTTGTTCTTCCGGTACATCCTCTTGATGTTGCGCACGAGGAGGGAGAGCTCCTCATCTTCTTCTTCATCTTCATCTTCGTCTTCAATGGTGGAGGAAGAAGACTTGAAAGCGATAGACTTCTTCTTTGTTGGAGCCGCCTCTTCTCTTGCTTTCTTCTCCATCTCATAGGTTTTGAGGTTTCCTATGAGACTTATGATGTCCATCTCGTCTTTGTCGTTCAATTCCTTCAAGGTAGTAGACTTGATCTCCCAAGATAGAGGAAGAGCCCGTATCACCTTGCGTACCTTTTGGTCGTTGGAGATGATGTCACCTAATGAAGAAAGACCATTAGTGATTTTTGTGAAACGAGTAATCATGCAATCAATTGTTTCATCATCTAGCATCTTAAATGATTCATATTGAGACCGCAAGAGATCTACTTTGGCTCTCTTGACTTGTGAGGTCCCTTCATGCGTGACCAATAAGTGTTGCCACATCTCATAGGCGGATTGGCAATGAATAACACGTGTAAGGTCATCCTCATTCAAGGCGGTAAGAAGGGAGTTTTGGGCTTTTGAGTTAGCCTCATACATCTTAAAGTCAAGGTCGGTCCAAGTGCCCTCATCACCATCGGGTGCCTCATAGGGTTTGGTCAAGGATTTGGCAACTAAGCTACCTAGTGATTGCAAAAATATAGTCATCCTAACCTTCCAAATAGGGAAATTAAGGCCATCAAATTTAGGTGGAGATTTAATGTTGTCGGCCATGTTTACTAGTGTGTGTATGGATGAATGAAAATGTTGATTAGCAATATTTTAGGATCTCTCTAAGGATGTTAAGCCAAACCTAGAGTCCAAGCTCTGATACCAATTGAAAATCACCTAGAGGGGGGGTGAATAGGTGATTATGCTAATCTAAGGCCAATTTAACAATTATGAAGCAAATGCAATGAGATGAATGAATGAATATGGCAATAGCAATCAAAAACACTAAGTAATAGCAATGGAAAGTAAACCAATCGCAAACACAAAGATATGTTATCGAGGTTCGAGCACCCAGCTCTACTCCCCGCCTTCCCCAGAAGGATTCTAGCTACTTTCACTATCACAAAGATCAATTACAAATGGAGTACCCAACTCCTACAATTTTAGCACAATACAATTTCTAAGTAATCAAAAGATCACAAACTCTCTCTTTCAAATATCTCTTCCCTTACAAAGGTCCTTAGAGAATATTGAGAAGGAATGAAGCTCTTGTGTAAGTGAAGAAAGAAAATCAAATTCAGAGAGTATATCAAGAACACTTCTGAAAATGAATGAGAAATATCAGCACAAAAACAAGAAACAAGCTCTTTTGAAATATCCCAAACTTTTGAATTTTCTCTTGAATAATTGTTGTAAAGAAACTCTCCCCAAACACCCCTATTTATAGGAGAGGGCTAGGGTTTAGGGTTAGGAATTAATTACTGAAGATTAGGAAGTAATTAGTTCCAAATATACCCTCCAACGGATATTAATTAAGTTAAAACAGATTTAAAAATATGCCCGTTTTACTGTTCAACGGCCATATCGGTCGACTGGCCCGGTCGACCGATAGTTCAAAAATTTGACCGTTATGAACTATCGGTCGACTGGTACAGTCGACTGCTCCTGACTGAGACTCAAAACATGTACCGGTCGACTATCGGTAGACAGCCGGTCGACCGAAAAGATAAAAGATAAACTATCGGTCGAAGGCCGGTAGACCACCGGTCGACTGGTAAGATACAGAGAGCAAACTAAAAACTTCGGTCGACTACCGGTAGCCTACCGGTCGACCGACAGACGTGCACACGGATACGTGCACTCTACCAGATCTTCGGTCGACTGGTGGTATATTGCCGGTCGACCGGCTCAGGTCAAAAATTGAAATAGAAAGGGAATTTTGAGAGGAAAAATATTTTGATCAAAACTATTTTGAACAGGAAATCAGTATACAACATAAAAACAGGTTTGTAGAAGGAAGAATTAGTGTTAAAGTATTTTTGTATATTTTATGAGGAATAAACTTGGAAATAGCATACGCGTGAAAACGTGTGTGTTTGAGCTTCAAACCTACTCTCTATTCTTTAACATGCTATAAAGCTATAAAACAAAACCTAAGGACCTCTGAAGCAATCTTTGAGCCATCCAATGCCTTGCAAGTGCCTTCTCTTCTATGATCCTTCCTTGATGTCCAATTTGCCTTCATTGCTATATGGAACTTAGAAGTTTTTGCAAAAGCGAAGCGAATGAGCTCTAAACATGGTACAAAACCTGAAATGCATCTTGATCAAATCATTAGTACCAAATAGCACTTATTTGGTTTGTTATCATCAAAACACAAAACAATGGAGAGTGTAACCTCTTGGGCCAACAATTTTAAGCCTATAAAAGCCCGATTGGGCTGAAAGAAGGAGAATTAACTTCTCTTTAAATTTTCAGAGAAACAAATCTCTTTCTCCCCCTTCTTCTTCGTTGATATTTTAAGAACTTTTCAGTTCTTTCATGGCTCCCAGAAGACGAGCAGGTAAAAGGCAACAACCTTTGCGACGGAGGGGCCCTCTCCTCCTCCGGTCATCGAACACCCCATTGCGGGTAGGGATTTTCCCCTTATATTCGAAGATTTTCATCTCTTTTCGAAGCCAATTTCTGGCTATTTCCAGATGAATCTAGAGTAATCCATCGTGATCTAGTGATCTCAGGGAGTTCAACTCCCTTAATTTTCTTTGCCGAATTTTTAGGGGATTTAATTCCCTTTAATTTCTCAACTGAAAATTTAGAAACCAAGAGTTTCTTCTCTCAGCTTCTATGCGAAGCTAACCCTTAGGGCGATTCACATTCTGTCAAATGACAGGATGTGAAGCTAACCCTAGAAGCGTAGCTAGAAAAAGGACTTTAAAGTCCCTAGAATAACTTTAGGCACCAGTACCTTTATGACGAAGTTAGCCCTTGGGGCTTTTCCGCATTCTGTTCAGCGAGAGAACGCGAAGCTAAGCTTCCAGAGCGAAGCTAACACTTGAAAATTTTCTGCACTCTGCCTTTGTGCAGGATGTGGAGCTGAGCCTCGGGGCGAAGGTAATGCTAGAATTTTTTCTTTTTTGCTATAACTTTCTTTTTTCTTCGGCTAATAAACTAATATAGCTTCTTCTTATTTTTGTAGTGCACTATACTCCGAGTCCTTTGAACAGTCTTTTTAGAACAGTTAGGGACTGGATGGCATTGTTAGCCTAGGGGTAAGCCTCATTATTCAGCGAGCGGAGCGCTCCTGGACGAGATGTCCTTATCTATGCCGGAGATCAGCGTACTATGAGGAGCATCTTAATTACTGCTCCCCTCGAGGATTGTAACCGGAGAACCTATCGGAAGCCTGAGTTTATGTTTAGGGATGCAGCACAAGACACCGATCATTAACTGCTGGCCGGAGAAGGGTAGTGGATTTGCAATCTGGATGGCGAGAAGTATTATCTCTCATCTAACAAGCGTCATTTTTCGCTGTCTTTCTTCCAATGCGTTACGAGAGTTCGGAAGATGAAGTGTGTTTGGTGGAGGAAAAATTGAAGATCGGGACGTAAATTCTTTATTTGATTGTAAAAAAAGTTACAGCGGATCAATAATCCTCTTACAAGAGAGGGAAGATATTCACGCTTGAATCTCCCCTTTGTTTAGTGCCAGGTTCTTGATGTGGCGGTGGAAAGTGAATCTTGTTTTTCTTGACCGGGTGAACGTCAGGACCTCTTGGGAATCCCCTCTTTGATTAGTAGACGAAAAAACACAGCTTCTGTCCAAGAGATTGTAGGCAAAAACGAACTTGTACGCAGCAAGTCGTTGGAAGAGTTGAACTCTCTCTTTCTTCTATCTCCCTTGTATATATCTTTTTTCTTCTTCACAGCAAACTGGGCTTAGAGGGTTCAGGGGGCGAACGTGTCCCCTAAAAACACTCCATAATGGGGGTTAACTCCCTCACTACGTGGGCAGTAAGTGACCCAGTAATGAGGGCAGTTATAACTGAAACACAGGTTTTGAGCCTTGCGTTCTGCTACTGAAGTAATGCTTGAGGGACGCGGATTTCTAGCTCTGTGTCAAGCTTCGCGTGAGACGCGGGCTTTGGACTCTGCGTCTTGGTACTGCAATAATGTTGAGACGCGGGTTTCAACCTTCGCGTCTGTGGTCCTCGCAGTGATGCTGAGACGCGGGTTTCAACCCTCACGTTTTGGTGCTGCGCTGGTGGCCATGATTAACCTTGCGTCTGGAGTTTAAATTTTGCTTTTAGATGACTTGTCTTCGGTGATTTTAGACAGCCTACAGAACTCCCTCCAAAGTTTTCGATATTCCGCGGTTGACTGGGACGGATTTCGAAATACTTTAGATTCTGGTTGAATACAAACTCCTCATGATTGGACTGACAATCATTTGAAATACTCTGAACTTGATCGCATCTGGAATATGGTCTTCGTGAGTGTACTGTAAAACTCTTTGAAGCCGCCAGAAATGATCGTGGCGAGTGTCAAGATACGCAGTCTAGACCTCCTCAGTGCTCTGGAGCTAGTTGTTGGTGTACTTTGAACCAGGGGTGAACAGTCTTCTGCTTGTGCCAGTGTACTATTGAACTGATTCACAAAAGTAAAGACTGAATGCAAGTCTTGTAGACACAGGGATCATGTTGCTTTAAAGGACGCAATCCTCACTTGGAGTGGGGACGCATCTATTAGTTTGCTGAAGAAACACGGCTTTTGGAGGGACGCGATCTTTGAGATGCAGACGCAACTCTCAACCTGTTTAATTTGGCGCAGTTTTTGGGCTCCTCAAGAGTGAAACGCGGGTCTTCGCTACAAGCTTTGAATGGACCCAATTTGCTAATGAGACGCGGCTCTGAATCACTCCAAGAGACGCGGTCGCGGCCTTTTTAAAAGGAATGAAAGGAACGGGGCTTTCGGGTTCATGAAAGAATACAGATTTCAGGACGCGACCTTTGAGTCCGTGCTTGACGCAACCTCCTAAGCATCACATGCAACCCGTTTTAAAGATCTGGTTGGACCTTTAAATGTCAAGTTGGCATTGACGATTGGGGACTTGTGTCTTTCGATGTTTCCCGAAGCGGCAATCTACGTGTCAACTCTTTATTGGGCTTTGACATTCGTACAGGAATTAAGGCTGATGGCTCTGATTTTTACGCCGTTAATTACAGGCCTTATGGCTCGCCTATAAATAGGCTTCGCCTCCCTTAACAATCCATTGCTTAGATTGTTCTCCCTTGAGAGCAGGCGCTCTGAGGGTCTTCATCTTGACTTATTCTTCTTCCCTCAAGGGGGTGCATTCCAATGGACAGCGAAAACTCAAAGCTTTCATACTTTCCTTTAATCTTTCCTGGAGATTATCAGTGTTAAATGATTTCAAGATTAAAAAGCATCCCTCTGAGTACTTTTTATTTTGCGCCTTGATGCATAAATTTCAACCTCTAGAGGGTTCTTCCGAGGGTAGGGACACTGGTCGCCATGAAATACTCAGTTCCGCTGAGTTTCTATTTTCCTGTCCCTTGAAGAGATTCACTCTCTTGACCTTCTCTTGAAGTCTAACTGGTGCGCCCATTATCTGAAAGTTGCGTCTTTTAGACTTCTTGATGAAGCGCGAGTTGATTGATCTTGAACTCTAACTCAAAATCCTTTGAACGCAAGTGTGATGAACTCTGTACTTGGACTTTGAGACGCGAGCTTTGCATATGAAGTTCGCGTTTGAGGTTTTTGACTTCAAAGAATTTTAATTCTTTTCGAGGCCTCCGGACTTAGATGTGGCAACCCTTGTTTCTCAAACATGGGTGTGGCAACTTCTGAGTCTGGTCCACTTTGCGTCTTGTATTTTAAATGCGGGTCTAAAACCAAACCGCGTTCAGACCTGTGCACGTCTAAATTCTACAACTTCAACCGCGTCTATCCCTAAACTTTTCTATTTCAGTCTTCAGTCTTAATAGAATTTTAAGCCTTCTGCACAGGTCATCCCCGCGTCTGAAGTTTATAACTACAATTGCATTTGCCCTTCAGCTTTTCTGTTTCTGTCTTAACAGAATTTTAACCTTCTGCTTTTTGTTTCTTGTAGATTCTGGCAGTCTTAGTCAGCCTTTTACATCTTCGCTGGGCCCCTGGGAGAATATTTCGACTAGCAAACTTGATCGATGGTCGAGCACCGGAGAAATCAGGCCCCTGTTCATGGGCGAGGAGGATTTGCGCGACTGATGACATCCGTCAAGACCTTATTGGACATGATGCGCCGGCACTGCCCCGGGTTTGTCATGGTCACAGTGGGTATGGTGGTGGATATAGTGGTGGGTATGGTCCTCTTGCAGGTCACGGGAAAGAGGACGTCACCTGTAAAGTCTCGGATCCTCCCTTCACCAATCTTACCCCCAGAAGTGACATCGACGAAAAACCCATAATCATTAGATGACTTTCTGGTGGTGGATATATTCATCAACGAAGGATCATGACCTACACCAGTTGGTCGGGTGTAATCAAAAGGTTCTGCTGCATTTCGGCCTCAAGAAATACCATTGTTCTTGGTCAGCGATGGGCTCCCTCGATGTTTACATTATGCATCATGATGTAATCAGCATCCGATCGTCTCAACACTGATCAGCCTTTCTTCGGCGCTCTTCCAAACATCTTGTATTTGGAGTAGTGTAGATGTCTTGAGGAGCGAGTGCAATCTTTCGCTGAGAGAGAGAGAGGGACTTCTTTGTACTCCTTTATTGTAACACTCAATCTTATTGTATAAGAGAGCGCTTTGTATCACTTTCATATGTTTGAATATAAATAAAAGTGACACTTTTTCTTATCTTTTTATATTGTCTTGGATTTTTTTCGTATTGAAAATCAGACAAACAAAAGTAATGACCTTTGACTTGCTAAAAAAGTGATAATAATCTAACGAGTCAAAGTTTAGGGAAAAATCCTGTTTCAGGAATTCAAGAATGCTATCAGAGGTGTGATATTAACTTGACAGGAGTAGGATAATTCTTGTGGACCTGCCAATGTATAAATGAGAATGATAAGTGGAATTTGTACCCTCACGGAGGATTACAAATGAGTTTTCATCAGAGGTTTGGTATTAACCTGACTAAGAATCAGTTGGAGATTTAATGAAAACACTGTTAGAGGTGTAATGTTAAACTTAACAGTAATTTGAAGTGGACTTGCTATTCTGTTGACAAAAATAGCAAGTAAACTAGACTCACGGGGGGTCTAAGAGAACTCTTACCGTTAGAAGCGTGATATTAACTTAACGGGGTGAATTAAATCTTGTCAGAAGTGTGATGTTAACTTGACAAGGATGTGAGTCAGAAGTGTGATATCAACTTGACTCAAGAGTGTTTCAGCTTCCTTCTGGCAAACTGAAAGCGTCGCTGTCATAGGTGTAATATTAAACTTGATAGTGAGGGTAATGCTAGAGGTGTAATTTTAAACTTGGTATTGGTCATCTCGACTTCAACAAGGAAGTCCGAGGGAAAGTCATGGCCATAGGTGTATTGTTGAACTTAGCAATGAACCGAACGCTAGAGGTGTGATGTTAAACTTAGCATCGCTCATCTCAGCTTTGATATGAAAGCTTGAGGAAAGTAACTGTCAGAGAATATTGAACTTGGCAACAACTCAATCATTGTTAGAGGTGTAGTGTTAAACTTAACAGTAATTTGTCAGAGGTGTGATGTTAACCTGACAGTAGTCGATTTGTAGTATGAGCAATTTTGAGAATTTGTCATTCTATTGATGAGAATTGATAAGTGAATTTTGGAATGTCAGAGATGTGATATTAACTTGACAAATTTGAAGACTTGCTACTCCACATAGAGTTGAGACAAGTAAAGCTTGTACTTGTTAGGGAGTGTTGAAATTTTTCATTGTCAGAGGTATAACATTAACATAGCAATGATTGCATTTGTGGACTTACCATTCTGTGTATGAGAATTGATAAGAGACTTTGGAGGAGAGTGTGGAATCAAGTCCACTAGAATTTTTAGCAAACCCTCAGTTATCAACGGATTTGGTGTGCCTTTACCAACTACCGTTTGAGTTGGGCTAGCCATGCTATTCCCCTCAGCATGATGAGTTGTCGAAGACTTATGTTGGGCTTAAAAGCCAACATTTCCTTCTATCCTTAGCCGTCAGAGGCATCAGATGTTAATTAGGAGAGTAACTAATACTAAACCCAAGTTTCGCATTTTGTTTCTTTCTCAATATTTACATCATGCATCCTGATACAGCCAGTGCTCGATTAGCTTGACACTGACTACCGTGATGTGATCTAGTAAAGGAAAGAAGCTCTTCTTGGATCTGGAGTTTTGATCAGAGGTGCAGTATTAACTTGATTGGGGAAGAGTGCTATCAAGGATAGTATTTCTTCAAAAATCTGCCGTTGATTGGCATCATGAGTGTATCACCTTCTGATGTTATGAGGCGATATGCTCCATTTGAGTAGACTGACTCTACTACAAATGGTCCTTCCCATTTGGTTAGAATTTTCCTTTTGACTTATGTGTCATTATCATAGGTCTTTTGACAGCTAAGATAAGGTCACCTTTCTTTAAAGTTCACACCTTAACTTTCTTATTGAAGGCTCTGGTAATCCGAGCTTGGTAGAGCTCGATTTGCTGTTGGGCCTGCAGACGTTTATCATCTAAAGCCTCTAGTTCTTGGATTCGCAGTCGATACTTCTCCTCATTTGTCATCTCTGTTGTCAAGGCGACACGTAGAGGTGGAATTTGGATTTCTAGTGGAAGCACGGCTTCACACCCATATACCAAAGAGAATGGTGTAGCTTTTGTTGGGGTTCGAATTGTCATGCGGTAGGCCCACAAGCATTCACCTAATTTGTCGTCCCAATCACATTGGCTTTTTGAGACGAATTTCTTGAGAAGCTTGTCAATAGTCTTATTGAAGGCTTCTGCAAGGCCGTTAGCAGCTGGGTAGTATGCTGTTGCGGACACACTTTGGATCTTGAACTTGTTGCAGAACCTTTGAAAAGCCTGACTAACGACTGGGGTCCATTGTCATGAATAATTCGCCGGGACACACCAAAACGGTAGATGACGTGATGTTTAACGAATTTGATCACATCAGATGTCTTTACCTCCCTCAAAGGGATAGCTTCGGCCCATTTAGAGAAGTAGTCGGTTATGACTAAGATGAACCGGTGTCCTTTGGATGATGGTGGGCTTATAGGGCCAACTACGTCCATCCCCCACATCTCAAATGGCCAGGAAGAAGTTGTAGAGCGAAGATACCCTGGCGCTTGATGGATGAAATCACCATGAACTTGGCAGGTGTGACATCGTTTGACATAAGTGACGGCGTCCGGGATCATGCTGGGCCAATAATACCCTAATCTTCGGAGTCGATCCCCAAGCTTTGGACCAGGTTGATGAGCTCCACACATACCATCATGTGCTTCTTGGAGTACCTTCAGCACCTCTTTTCGTGATAGACAGCGGAGAAAGATCCCGTCATGCGATCGACGATATAGTGTTCGTGTGATCGCATTATAATAGAATTTGGGAGCTTTCCTTCTAATGACAGCCGCTTCTTTGGGATCATCAGGGAGAATGCCGTACAAGGCATAGTCAATGTAAGGGAATCGCCAATCCCTAGGCTCTAGACCAGCTGACGATTCAAGAGCTTCTTTGACTTGACAGTCTCCTGTCGGCTTTTGGTGACCTTCAAAAGCAAATTTTGGGCAATACAAGTCGTGGCTGTAAATAAGTATTTTCTCTACTACTCCAGCTGGAAGGGCTAAAAAGGCAGCGAGAGATGCCAGTGCATTTGTATGCGCATTTTACTGGCGTGGTACATGGTCGATGTAAAAGTTTCTGAACTTCTCAGCCATAGAGATAGTTGCCTTGTAATAGGGTAATAAGTCTTCATGCCTGACTTCGTACTCCCCACGAACTTGGTTAACGATGAGTTTAGAGTCACCATATGCTTCGAGATTCTTAACACCAATCTCACCGGCGATTTGCATTCCAATCAAGAGGGCATTGTATTCCGCTACATTATTGGAGCAGGGCTCGGTTAATGAGAAAGCTCGAGGAATCACATAGCCTGTGGGGAGACGAGTACTACCCCTACTCCGGCTATGACATTTCCTTGTGGACCTGTTCTTGATGCGCCGTCAAAGAAGAGTTGCCACACTTGGCTTTCAAAAGATGTCTGGGTCAGACAAACTTCAGCGACCTCGTCTGGGAGATTCTCGTAAAGTTCGGTTGCCCTCGGATCTGGATACTCAGCCAGGAAATCGGCCACCGCTTGTCCCTTCACGGCTTTTTGTGATAAAAAGCGCATTTCATATTGGGATAGCAGTATGGCCCATTTTGTCAGTCGGCCGTTTAATGACGATGGCTTTGTCATGAGTAACCTCAAAGGGTTAACTCTTGATATGACATTTATAGTCTGACCTACCAAGTAGTGTCGCATTTTCTGGACAGCGAACACTAATGCCAAACATTCCTTTTCGATCGGGTTGTATCGATGTTCGGCCCCGATCATAGTCCTACTCAGATAATAGATTGCTTGTCTGTGTCCTTGATCATTATTCTGGGCTAATAAAGCTCCTAGGGAATGATCCATCGCTCGGACGTTTATCAGGAATGGTTTTTCGGACACCTGAGCTGTAAGGACCGGTGGTTGCGTGAGGTATCGTTTAATCTCCTCGAACGCTTATTGGCAAACATTGTCCTAAACGAATGAGACACCCTTTTTCATCAATTTGGTAAAGGGTTGGCATCTTCCTGAGAAATTTGAGATAAATCTTCGGATGTATGCCAATCGTCCGTGCAATCCCCAAAGCTCCCTGAGGTTCCTCGGAGGTTGCATCTCCTAGATAGCGCGAACTTTTTTCTGGTCCAAATGAATTCCTGTGGAAGTTACCACAAACCCTAGGAATTTGCCGCTGGCCACCCCTAGGAACGATTTGGTGGGTTCATCTTCACCGATGTGTCCGCATGGTTTCGAAGATTGTCTTCAGATCGGTTATCGCATGGTTTCGAAGATTATCTTCAGATCGGTTATGTGATCACCTTTGGTGTGGCTTTTTACTGCAATGTCGTCGACATAACATTCCACTATTTTACGCATGTGCTCGTGGAAAATGGCATTCATAGCCCTCTGATATGTGGCCCCCGTATTCTTTAGTCCGAAGGGCATGACAGTATAGCAGTATACCCCCAGTGGTGTCCTGAAAGAAGTATGTTTTTCATCATCAGGATACATTTTGATTTGATTATACCCTGAGAATCCATCCATGAAGGACATTCGCTCAAACCCGCACATATTGTCAACCATGACATCCGTGATTGGGAGAGGGAATTCATCTTTGGGACAGGCCTCATTTAGATTGTGAAAATCAATTCAAATCTGGATCTTTCCGTTCTTTTTGGCAACAGGGACGATATTGGCTACCCAATCAGGATGTTGCTCTTCCCTAATGAAGCCAGAGTCTATGAGTTTTTTTGACTTCTGACTGAATTGCTTTCATTATTTCTAGACGGAACCGTCGCTGCTGTGTTTGACTGGGTTCACGTCTGAATTATGTTAAGGCGATGTATAGCCACTCGAGGATCAAGCTCAGGCATGTCCTCGTAATTCTAAGTGAAAACATCTATAGACTCTCGCACAAGAGATATTAAATCTTCTTTCTCGGAAGGTGATAGGCTTTCGCTTATAAAGATGAGCTTAGGATTAGCCTCATCTCCCAGATTAATCTGGGCAACTTTATCCTCCGTGGGTGGCTCGCGTTGTTCAAAGCGAGTATCCCAGAGAGTATTTAAGTGTTTGATCCAAGGATCTGTATCAGACTGGATCATCTCTTCATCTTTGTCTTCCAGGTGGCTTGCTGAAACCATATATACTGAAAGTTCTCCGAAGAGGTTGCCAACACTAACATCCGACTCCCACGATGACATGCCAGATGAATAGCTGTGGTATAGTAATTTTTCAGACTCAGAGGCTGATGGAATTGGGGTTGACACATAACCCAAACTCCTACGAGTTTGATGGTAATAATCAGGGGTTTTTCCTTTCGGAACGAAAGATCGTAATAGTGTTCTTCTTCCTTTACCGAAGTTCAACCCAGGACCGTTTGTCAGATCATACCCCATGCTTTCCATCATTCTGAGTACATTTGGCTAATAATGGGTGAACTGAGGTGGTTCATTCTCGCTTTCTGACTCTTCTCGAGACATCAGCTCGGATTTGATTTGTCCAAAAAAGATTGGCTTTTGGCCTTTACGTCTTGCTGGAACCATGAATACTGATTCTTGCGCATCACCGACATCTTGGTATGTTTTGAGGGATGACTTTATTGGTACATGCATTGATGTCAGAGCATCCATTGCCGACCAGGGGTCATTATCCACTTTAGTACTAGTGTCTGATGGCACTGAATCAGAAGCGAGCACAGAAAAGTAAGTCAAATTTAACTCTTCATTAATATACCACCCGCCTACATCATTGGCGGTATTATTAACATCGAGTTTATTAATGCTCGTTACAAGTGGATCTAATTCCCACATGTACTCTTCTTTCTCTGGCTCGGTGTTAACTTCATTACCAGAGTCTGGCTCCTCTGGTTGTGGGTTCTCGTTTGTTTCCAAAGAGTCCTGGTACAGGAGGGAGTCTGTGAAATAGTTCTCGACCCCCTTGAACGGATGCCTTTCAGCAATTAACGTTCGTATCTTCCCACTCTCATTGATGTATTTCATAACTTGGTGGAGAGTGGAGGGAACGATGGAATTACGATGAATCCATGGTCGTCCAAGCAGCAAATTGTATAAAGTGTCGGCATCGATCACATAGCACGTCACTTCAGACTTTAAGTCCCTGATTTGGCATTTGAGCTTGATCTTCCCCATTGGGCGCGCACCATTGGCATTGAAATCATAAATGGTAGTCTGGGTGGCGCTCAATCGGTGGGTAGAAATTCCTAAATGTTGCATGACCCGAGGCATAATGCTCAATGCGGACCCTAGATCTACCTGAATACTGCTTACTTCAGATGATCCAATATACCCTGTGAAGTATAGGGGTCGATCATGTTTCCCCTTAACCTGCATATCATTTACCGTGAAGGTGATGCATGGAGCATTTTGGGAGACATGGAGGCAATCCTCTACATCTTTCTCCTGTGATCCAGCCGGTATCTTGGTCATGAAGACCTCAGCATTAACTAGGACCTCTCTCAAAGCTTCTCTGGTTGACTTTGATAGCCTCAGGAGCTTGTAAAGAGTGATTCTGGCCGGGATATTGGCCAGTTGAGCCAGGACGTTAAAGCGGTAAGGTGTTCTGGATCCTTTCGCGTTGTCCTTTGGGAGAGCTTTAGAAACCGAAGCTCTTTCTGCTTCTCCACCGGTTATTTCGTGGAGGGTTTGGCTGACTCTATAGTGGGTTTAGGAGGGGTGGCCACCATTTCGTCATACTTTTTTAAATATGACTGGCCCGAATGAGTTTCTACCACGAGTGGTTGATTAGGTTCCACGGCGAGAACTATTGTTTCCTCTTCTGAATCAGTTAGTGAGGGAACATCGGTTTCTGCTTCTCGGGAAGAAGTGCACACCACATTACAGGACGAAACTTTCGCTTTGCCCTTGGACCTTCTGCTAGTAACAGTGGTCATTGTTGGCCGTCTACAAGGTCGGGATGAACCCACATAACTTCCCCTTGAGGTGTGGGGACAGGTACAAGACCCTTCTCTTATTGATGGTGAGGGGTCTATATTGATCTTTCTTATTTCCCTTTTGGGATGGGGACTACTCAAGAGGGTGTTGGAAGTTGTCTTCCAAATTGGAGGAATGATGTCATATTGGTCGTCACTTTCTTCTGCTCTGAATGGAGTTTTAATACCTCTGCATCAATTAGAGCCTGAAGGATGTCTTTGAAGACATAACAGCTCTTGGTGGGGTGCCGCAGCATCCTATGATACAAGCAGTAGTTAGGATTATCAGTTTTACCGACTTCTTTAGGACGTCTAGCTTCAGAAAGCTTCAATCTGTTACTCTTGTTGAGTAACTTGAACAATGAGTCAACATGTTCGTCTTTGAAGGAATACTGCTTATTGGCGCGTGGCTAACTTGAAGAGCCACTTCCCTTGACCAACTGAGGTTTGACAGGGGATTTGGTTTCTGTCGCCAAGTTATCTTTCCTTTTTATTTGAAGGGATGCGTCTGGCGTACGCCTTGTCGACCTTTCGGGTCTGGGCTTGTTTTCTTCTGCCCTAACCCTGGCGATAATTTCTTTAGCCTGTTCACCTTGCTGGACCAATTGCTTCCAGGTGCGGCTCTCAGCAACTCCTATTTAGGCGAGGAGCGATGTTTGTAGATTGTGGCGGCATGTTTCTACCAGGGTGACCTGGGTCATACCGCTAGGACATCGGAGTGCTACATTCTGAAATCTTTCTACAAATGATTTGGCTGACTCCCCCTTTCGCTGTTTGTGGCCAAAAGAGTAGGCATTGTGACCTCAGAGTCATCTTCAAAAAAGTGTGTTAGGAAGAGCTTCTCCAGATCACTCCAATTTTTAATGAAACTTTCCGGGAGCTTCATGAACCATTCAAAGGCAAGCCTTTTTAAAGTGCCGATGAACAAACGTGCCAAGATGGCATCATTATCTACCACGTTCCCCGTCTGAGACTTGAAGTAGTAGATATGCTGGTTCGGTGACCCTTTGCCGTAAAATGCTTGCAGGGTCAGAGCTTTAAACTTAGGGGGGTATGGAACAAGGTCCCACTCGGCCAGATATGGCCGGACCACTCCTGCTTCTTGGAGGCCTTTTCGATTAGTAAGGGCCTCGAGACGTTACTCCAATTGATTTATTCTTTTAGAATTGAACCCTTCCATGGTCCGGTTTGCCTTCCCTCTTAGATGAGGATTTAGACGACTCAGAAGTAGATTGCTCTTTCTCCTCAATATGCACTGAAGATGAGCTTTCTCTTTCTTTTCGTTTGCCTTTAGATTTTTTAGAGGAAGTTTTGTCAGTTGAATTCCTCTTGTCTTCAAGCAATTGTATCATCAGTTTGAGAGAATTGATGGATTCTTGTTGAGCAAGAATCATCTCAAATTGTTCCCTCTGGACCTGGGCTTGTTGCTCAAAGCGCCTGGCCGTCTCCTCAGGAGTATTTGTCATGTATATAAAGGCTTCCTTCTCTATGGAAGAGTTTGAAGCCTGCGACTCTGCAATGGCGAATGTGAGTTATTTACTTCAATGCCCGAGCCAGGGCACTGTAATTGATCGGTGTAATCACTCCAATCCGAGTGCGAGTATGCCGGTACACTCCTTCTGGTTCCGTGTCAGACTCGTCGGAGCTGACCACTGGTAGTTTTCCCTTACTTCTATGTCATGTTTGCAGTGATTTCAGGGTACTTTGTGTTAGAGAAGGTCCTCCTCCTGTGGGAGCGATCACTTTTGGCTGATCGGGAAGTTAGAGTCGACTGTCTGAATATAGATTGTCGGCTTGCACGTGAACTGCAACGGCACTCAGAGAGCATTGTGATAAGCCGTTTACAACAACACGATAGAGTGATCAAACTAGCACTCCTCTTCATTATCAAGTAATCTCTTAGATCCATGGGAGGGGGATCGAAGAGATTAGCCTCGGATTGTCGAGGGCTTTTCAGCTTGTGAGAGCTATCTTTGCTTCGCAAAGTTGAGACACAAGGTTCTGAGACGCGGAGCTCGCGTCCTATAAAATGAACGCAGCTCTCGCGTTGTGGCTCTGAAACGCGAGTCTTGCGCCTCTACTGAGAAGAGATGCGGCTCTCACGTTGCTGATTGTCGCATCTGGGTAGAGATGCTTGAGAAACACAGGCCTTCTGGGTCCCGCGTATAAAGTAAAGGCGCGGGTCTCATGTCTTGAATGAAGAGCATGGACCTCGCGTTGCTGCTCGTGGTGTTTGGGAAGTGGAGCTTCAGAAACGCGAGTTTGGTGAACCTCACGTTTAGGTTTCCAAACGCGGACTTCACGTGTCTGACATGGTTCAGAAGGGACGCGGGCTTGAACCTTGCGTCCTACCTCTGTTGGGCAGACAGTTGTTCTAGCTTGTAGTTAACGCGCACGCCATCTCTGTCGCCGCTCAGCATTCCGTTACGTCGTATGGGTTGATGGGAACCCTCGGTAACCTGGCGCTGAGGAAGGGGATGGACGGGCTAAACATCAGCAACGTTAACCACGCGGGTCTCCTGGGAGATGTTGACGCGGGCATTACGCATGATGCGATTAACCACGACATCCTTTTTGCCAGTTGCGTCTGAGGGGATCTCAGAGCGGACTTGAGAGTAAGTCCCTGAGGAGACTTTGCGATAGACCCGCGCCTTAGGGCTCTTGGAGCCGGAAGAGAGGAACTCTTCATACTTCGCCTGGTTGAACAGCACGACAAGTGATTCAACCATTTTTCCCATATAGGTGACGTCACCTTGCGCCACAACTATCTCGTCGGTAGATAAAGCAGTCCCCAGCGAAGTCGCCATCTCTTGTTTGGTGGAGGAAAAATTAAAGATCGGGACGTAATTTATTTATTTGATTGTAAAGAAAGTTATAGCGATTAATAATCCTCTTACAAGAGAGGGAAGATATTCACGCTTGAATTTCCCTTTTGTTTAGTGCCAGGTTCTTGATGTGGCGGTGGAAAGTGAATCTTGTTTTCCGTTGATTGGTTGAACATCAGGACCTCTTTGAAATTACCTAGAGGGGGGTGAATAGGTGATATGGCTAATCTAGAAACTAAATGCGAAAGCTAAAAATAATTTGTAACTACACTTAATACAACCAACGAGTGTAGCCGAATTCCCCGTGAAGGGCTCTGGACTAACTCCTCTAGATTCCCCTAGATAAGGGTTGAGGTGCTATATGAAGCTCTCGTGGTTAAGTATAAGTGAGGCAGACACAAACAAACCAAGCATGTAATATAAGCATGTAATATGAATAGGCAATGTGAATATATGCAAGGCACAAATGCAAGCAAATAAGATATGGCAATATGAGTGATGCAATGCACAAATGTAAAGAGATAGAGTTAGAGAGACAATGGATCAAACGCAAACACAAGGATATGTTTCGAGGTTCGAGCCCCTAGCTCTACGTCCCCGCCTTCACCACCGTGAAGGATTTCCAATCCACTAACTCGTCCACCTAGGACTCCCACCGAGGGAACCTCCACCGAGGAGGATTTGTACAACCGGGAGTACCGAACTCCTCTCTCAACCAATACAATGCCACCGAGGCAATACAGTCACAATCCACCTCTACCGAAGAGGGATAGGCCCGTAGCCAAACAACCAAACTCCACCTCTCACTAGAGGGAGCAAACCACAATCTCAACCTCTACCAAAGAGGGAGCAACCCAACAATGAAAGGGTTTACAACTTGGTGGTATCTTTCAACTACAAACAATCTCTTTTCCATAAAACAAAGATCCTAATAGAATAGGATAGAAGATAAGCTCAAGTGTGGAAAAACAAATGTTTTGATCAAAGAAATTCTCTTGGGAAAACACCAAAATAGATATAGAAATTTTAGATCAAAACTAATTCCCAAAACCCTAATTTCTTTGAAATAAACAAAACACTTAAAACAAAAAAGATTGATCTTTTTGCTCTTTAAACACTTTTGAAAACTTGTTTTAGACACCAAGAAAGGAGAGAAATTTTAGCTCTTAAAAACTTAACCAAAAACTCAAAGCAATGGGTATTTATAGCCCCAAAATAAAACTAGCCGTTAGCTGTTTTTGTCAGCCAGCACGGCTGGCGGTTGACCGCCAACGGTCATAAATATAACCGTTGGAGGAACCCGGTCGACCGCCCAAAACAGAGAGCAAAGCTCTCTGGCCGGCGACCGGTCGGTCGACCGATCCCTGTGCTTGGCCAACGTGCACAAATCTGTGCACGTCGGTCGACCAACCGGTCGACCGGCCGGTCGACCGCCAGAGCCTGGCAGGCATCAATTTGGGTCAGAAAACTGGGTTAGAAAATATTCTAATAAATCCTATAAATCTTCTAAAAATCCATAAAAATAGTTTTATCATTTTTCATGGATATACAAACTTGTGATAAATATTTCAAGACAAATATTAAACATTTTGAACCATTTTTGTGTCTTGCAAATATTACCAAAACCAAAAACTGTATTTTACCAAACTTGGATTTTTCAATAGGAAAACTGATTTTTCCTAAAACACATTGAAATACAAAAACATGATATTTAAACATTGAAGCATGTTGCATATGGACATAAGTCTAATATACATGAAACATATATATATATATATATAATATATATATATAATATATATATATATATTATATATATATATATATATATATATATATCATAGTTTTTGTCTTTAATTCCAAAATAATGTTTTGTTAAAAATACCAAAACATAAAACACATGAATAGGTATGTCAAACTAATTTTGTGTAAGTCATGAAGCATGTATGTATATCGAACACATCTAATATACATAAAAATCATTTAAACTTGTTTTGATCAATCTATTCATGAAAACCAAATCCAAAACATAAAACTTGTGTGTGTTGTGAACTTGAGCATATCAACTATCTAATCTTTACAAATGGATCTAAACACACTAAACTTTGAATACCTAAGTCTTCTTGACGATCTTCCATCTTCAAGTCGACTCGATCCAAACCGTGATCCACGAGCTAGACTCCAATGAGTGCTATGTATCATCATGATGCTCGGGCTATGGAATCACCATGTGAAAGCTTCCAAACTCCTTATTGAAGCTAATCACCAACTAATATCTTGGTTAATGATCTGAAACTAAACATCACAAGATAATTAGTAAACATAACTACATGAGTTAATCATCATCAAAACTAGAGTGGAAGGCCACTGGGCCAACAATCTCCCCTTTTTGATGATGACAAAACTCATGGAGTTATATATGCATAGATTAAAGTTAAGCTTCAAAGAAGCTCCCCCTTAACTCATGCATAGCAAATAAGCAATAAGATATGAAAATGAAGCACATAAACTAACTAAACATGTATGCAAATATAACATGCCAAACAAGCATATAAAAACTCATTAAATTCTTATCTCCTTATATTTGCAAAACAAAACAATATGCATAAACATAAATCCTTAAAACATACATATATACTAAATACTTCTCCCCCTTTTATCAATCATCAACAAGGGGTCAAAGTAAAAACTAATCAATAAATTCTTCTTCCCCTTTTTGTTCGAAACAAAGAATTAACTAAGGGGTGACATCAAACACATCAATAATAAGAATATATGCGATATACATTCATGAAGAGGAAGACGCTAAGTTAACTTTCCTACATATATGCATTACATGAAGAAAGGATGACAAGCCCTAATTCACATAACACAAAATATGCAATGCATAAGAAGAGATGTGAAGCTCCCCCTACACACGTGTACCACATAAAGAAGAGTTGTCAAGCTCCTCAATATAGGATACACTCAACATGAATCTATATATGGAGGAGATGTTAAGCTCCCCTTGCATATATACAATCATATCAAACATTTTTCATATTCCTTTTAAAACATTTCGAATTTTCTCAATAAAATAAATTTGATACCAATTAAAAATAAATAAGGCATTGATACCAATTGAAAGAAATAGATCAATAGATACCAATGAAAGTAAACAAAATCTTGATACCAATAAGTAAACAAATAAGCATCTTGATACCAATTTTGAGAGAACAAATACAATCTTGATACCAATTTAAAGTATTATTTTTTTTAAACATATGATACCAAATTGAAATTATTATTTTCTATCATAAAGCAAGGGAGTGGAATACAAAACCAATGGTAAACCAAATACCAATTGAAAGATAAAATACGAGTTTTCTCCCCCTTTATGAAATACCAAGTAAAACAATGATCAAAAATTTTTATTTTTCATAAGCTTAAGCATTGTTATTAAAATATCAATTGAAAACTAATCAATTGAAACATGATGATCATTAAAACTCAAGTTTTAGCATAAACAAAATATGTATGAAAAATTAGATATCAATCGAAATTGTTACTATTTGAAGAGTATGCATACATATATAAAAATATATATGAGTATACAAAATGACAATATTGATACCAATTGAAAGAATCCAATGATACCAATTGAAACAACAATAATATCAAATGTATATCTAATATAACCTACCACCCATTCATGTTCAAGTTTAAAATGATTTTCACTATAAAGCATACATGAGCATGGTCTCCCATCCAACCACCCTTAGAAGGATAGGGTTTTCAAAAATAGGTTTGAAAATAAAGTGTGATTGAAAACTATACCAAAACGAAGAATCCGAACTAGTTAAATGAAAAACTTCTAAACTAGTACGAAATCCTTCAAGTAAGGAATAAAACAAAATATATTTTATGAAACTATGTAAATCACATGATCACTAAACACTCAAAATCCATAAAGCCCATACATACTCATGAAAAATACAATCATGAGAAACATTTAAATAAGGTGAGTGCACAAGTGTTATGTGAAACATATAATAATGAAAATTGGCAATTAAGCTCAATATTCCTTAAAACACAAAAATCATCAAAACTTGATTTCTTCAAGGCATATGTATGTCAAGTACAAACTAAAGTATACATACATATCCAAACATAATAAGTCCACAAATATATATGCATGAAGGCACGTGGCTCAAAAAGATGTATATGTATAATCAATAGTTTAGACAAGATGGACATATACATGAAGTTAAAACACATGATCTTAAAAACATGTTCAAAATGGGAATACAAGTTAAAATTCATGAATCATCAAAACTAGACTATACTAGCACATCTAATGGGTACAAATAAGCGTTCAAGCTCAAACATATATAAATTTATTTGTGGCCCACTATATGTACAAGTATAAATCCTAGTCTTAATGAAAACTAACATTTAAACATATATTCAAATCATGAGGCATAAAACAAGTCATAAATCAACATGATAAACATAAAAACAATCATTATGTAAATCCACATGTTATTAGACCTATGATATGCATAATAGTTAAACAATGGTGAGAACACAAAAAAATAGTTCATATTAAACATGGGTGTCTCAAAGGCTATACATGCATGTCAAGGATCTAATAATCATGGCATTTTTATAATGATCTATAAACATCAAAACATGCTATAAACAATGATATAAAAGCATGTAAATAATAAACGGGAGTTAGAGATTGATACCAAAACCGATGAAGGCACCTCTCTAGTTCTCCAAACTAAGGTGGTCCTCCTACCAAACTTCCCTTGAAAGTGATGCATCCACATAATTCTCATGAAGCTCGGAACGCATCCACTCCAAGGTAGGTACCGCAACTCTTACTTCATGCGAGAGCCCACACCTACATCATAAACAAGAGGGGTGGTCTTTGGTATCCATATCTTTTTGGGTCCATGGGGGTTAGTCCCTTCTCTAACCCAAACAAATTTAGTTGCTAAATTAGAAACATGTATACGATCATAGCAAAATTTAGCAAGGTGGCCCTTACGTTCACAATGTGTAAAAGTGTACACATGAGCATACAAAGTGTGATGAGTGTGTACGTGAGGAGCATGTGTATGCCGTGGAGGGTGTACATGCATAGATGGAACTTGTTTCTTTCGAAACAACGATTCCAAACGTGTATGGCCCTTGGCACATTGGCTCAAAGTGGAGCCCAAACAATCTACACTCTTCTTAAGCATGGATATATCATTTTCAATTAAAGAAGAAGTGTGGCACGCAATAGGTGATGTGTGTGATACTACACTAGCATGGCAAACATGTGCATCAATTTTATTTTGCAAAAATTCATTTTTCTTTAAACAAATTTCTAAATCATTTGAAATAGAAATTATTTGTTTTTTCAAAAAAACATTCTCTTTTAAAATAAAATCAACTTTTGAAGACAATTTTTCATTTTTCTTCAAAATTATTTCCCTATCATTTTTATTTTTCAAAACTTCATTTTCTTTTAATGCAAGTTCAAGTCTAGATTTCAATGAATCCCTCTCATTAGAAATCTCAACCTTCTCTTGCAAAACCAACTCAAGTTTTGAAAACAATCCTCTTTTTCTTTATTTAACATACAAGTTTTCTTTTTCAAAACTTTATATTTTTCAAGGAGTTCTCACAAACAATAGATAACTCTTCATTTAAAGCATTGGCATCCATACTATCATGATCATCAAATGAAGAGCTAGCACTATCTAGTTGAGTATCCGAATGTACCTCAAGGGAGTCATTCCCTTGGACCATGAAGCATTGTGACTCGAATTCTCCGCTAGATTCCTCCGGTTGGATTGGCATTTGAAGCTTGGAGGTGGAGGTGGTTGTCAACTTGTTCCACACTACAAAAGTGGAATCAAGGTTAGAAACAAGCATAAGATAATCTTTAGAAAGCGTGCTTCTAATAGCCTCAAGGGCTTGTGCATTGGCCCCTATATGATTGCTATTACCAAGATAGCATTTCTTGGTAGCGGTAAGGAAACATGCAAGCCTAGGGTTTTCAAATACAAGGACATCCTATATTTCCATGTGTCAATGTTGGAGACATCGAACATGGGAGGTGAAAAGCAATCCAGGGTGTGTGCAAACAAATGTATGTACAAATGCAAATGTAGATTAGCAAACAAGATCTCACTCCTAAGTTGTTAAACCTAAGTATCAGGAGTGTAGGCTCTGATACTAATTGAAATCACCTAGAGGGGGGTGAATAGGTGATATGACTAATCTAGAAACTAAATGCAGAAGCTAAAAA
>JAVJIF010006155.1:0-179397 GCA_038442645.1 Agave tequilana
AAGTCTTCTTGTAGAACGCTGTCTCCAGGTCGACTCGATCCAAACGTGATCCACCGAGCTTGACTCCAACCGAGTGCTAGATGTGAACTTGACGCTCGAGCTCTTGAATCACTATGTGAAAGCTTCAAAACCCTTTGTTGAAGCTAACATCTACTAATATCTTGATGAAATATCTGAAACTAAATATCACAAGATTATTAGTAAACTATAACTACATGAGTTTAATCATCATCAAAACTAGAGTGAAGGGCCTCTGAGCCAACACAACCTTGGTTGTTGTGGTCATCTTACTATCCATCGCTCTGATACCAATTGTTGATGATCTATCACCAATCAAATAATAGAGATACCTGAGTTGAAGACTCGGCAGTGGAAGCAGAAGCGTAGAAGATTTACCACTAGCAAGCAATCACCACACAATTAAGAAACACAAGATTTAACGTGGTTCGACAATGTGCCTACGTCCACAGGGAGGACAGGAGAAATCTTTATTGAAAACAGAGAAGAAAATATAAGAGTTACAAGAAGATCTCTCTCTTACAACTCTCAATGGTGAAATTCTAGAATTTCTCTTGAATTCTTAACACACATTCAAAAGGCCACCCCAAGGAATTTATAGAGGCACGTAGGATGATCCTAGTCCAACACGAACTCAAATCAATACCTCCTCAAAGAAATAGGAAGGTCATATCCAAATCAAAACAGGAGACAGATTCGTATTAGAAAACTGCCAAAACCTAAATTCTTTTCTAATGAATATGAGGATAGATCTGTATTAGAAAACTACCAGAACCTGAATTCTTCTCCAATGAACATGAGGCATTCCAAACACACACACACACATATTCATTTATTATTAAACAACAAGATCATATATGCATAGATAATAGAAGAAGAATCAAACTCTATTATTCTCTTTGGTTAACGTTAGATAGGAACTCTATCTTTTTATTATCCCTGCCTCTAACTCGGGTCCCTTTTGGAAACTTAAACATGATTGTAACCAATATTTAATTTTTAAGCAAAAAAGTTGAGGTTTTTTAGGTGTAGGTGCAAGTGACTGTGGATATATTCAATCTGATCTCGATTTGTCTTCACATCGGTACTTAAACATCTGTACTTAAAGATACAAATATGAGTATTTTTTACATAACAATACCTGTATGTATCTGTATTTGTGACAGGAGAAGAAATATGTGTCACTTGCATCCCTAACATCAAAACTTTTCAGCTCATTATGCCACAAGTAGTTCGTGGAAAAAGAATGCATAGATTGTTCATCTGTGTTAAAAGTCCCTATACTAAATTGTAACATAAAGCTAAAACTTTTCTACACACTTCATATACATGTCCACATGATAAGTGTAATGAGCATGTATTTTGTCTTGTTTAATATAATGCTTCTATACATCCCTACATGATAAATGTCATAAGTGTGCTCTTTGCTTGTAATTTGTTATGTTATATAGTCATTTTAGGGTTAATTACACATACACCGCTTGTATTATAGACATTGAAGCACTAATAACCCCAAATTTGTTTATTAGCAATTAGACCCATTATCTTCTAAGCACTGTTAGACTTCATTCAAGAATTCTGTTAGTGCCAACCAAAAATTTTAATTCCCTAACTACCTTTTATCAATATCAGTCATATTAAATGAACTCCCCTCTCCCTTTTCCAACTTTTAACCCATCGGAAGTGGCGTGATGAACCCTAGCTGGGTTATTGCTCCTTCTTCAACTGAACCCATCGGCTATGGAATGTTTAGTTTGTGTTTTCCACTAAGGTGCTCTCTCTCACACACTGTAACAGTCCCATATTTCTAATATTCTCAATTAACATAAACATTCTTTTAAACCAAAAGATTATTATAATTATATCCAGTTCTTTGAAAATTTTAGCAGCACCTCCTTTGTAAATACTGATCTGACCTGTATACAATACAAAATCACAATAATTTTGACCAACATCAGCCTACTTATTCTCAATCCAAATACATAAACTAAACTCAGTAATCATCCACGCAATCATAATAATGTTTCGGCTCACAATGACCTACTTATTCTCCAAATAAGAATGTCAGCTTGACCTCGCCTACTTATATAAAGCAGAATAACATACACTCGAGAGCACCCCTCTCGGCATCCATAACATAATACAAAACTATAACATTCTAACTCATCATAATTATCATGAAATAACTCATCTCGATATAAATCCATCTCACATTCTAAGAATTCTTTATAAATACAAATAGAACAAAGTCATTGTAACACCCCGTTCCCGGAATCCATACCTAGATACGTGTTCTGATTTTTCAATCATATTTTTCAATTTTCTTTCATATTTATTTTTAGTTTATGATTATTTATATTATCGTTTAGTATGGGATCTGGGTTCCTAGACTCAAAATCAGCTCGAGTCTGAACCAGAGACCCATTCTCAGTGTACTGCTCGATTAAATCTTTCTTGTAGTCAAATTTGATCAATTTTAGCTTCAAATATTATTTTTTCATATTTTATATTTTTCATTATTTTTAAAATTTTTCTGAATTATTTTACAAAAATCTTTAAAATCGATGTCGAATGGTATCGCCGATCGATTCTCGGATTTTTGATTTACAAATGGAATTGAATTTCTGAAATATGCTTTCAAATTATTTCTCAGGATCATATTTTATTCTTTAACTCATTTTTGGAGATTTTTCTGAATTTTAATCTAAATTTGATCGAATTGGTGTCGGATAGCATCACTGATTGATTCTAATATTTTTAACTTGAAAATATGATTGAATTTCTTAAATCATATTTCACCATATACCTAAGTATAATATTTTCTATTTTAGAGAATTTTTGGGGACTTTTTTGAGTTACTTATTTTTCTGACATTTTCAGTATTTTTTGGCATTTTCCCGAATTCGGAGTTATTACCAGGGTATTTCTGTTTTCTCCTCTCCTCTTTTCTTTTTTCCTTTTCCTCCATTTTCTTTTCTTTTCTTTTTCTTTTCTTTTTTCCCTTTTCCTTTTTCTTTTTCTTTCCACAACCTTCCACCAACTTCCACTCTCTTCTCCCTTCTTCTTTTCTTTTCTCTCTTCTTCTTTTCTTTTCTTTCTTGTTTTTCTTTTTTCCTTCTTCTTCCTTTAGCTGGCGACGCACAACACCCACCCTCTTCCCAAATTCGCTCCCCCTAATCTCTCTCTCTCTCTCTCTCTCTCTCTCTCTCTCTCAATTCTCACTCCCTCTCTCCTCTACTCCCTCTCTCTCTCTCTCTCTCTCAATTTCCTCTCAAACCCTCTCTCTTCCCCATCTGAACTGGCCACGACCTCCAGCCTGACACCCCACCACCGACGATGCCCTCCCCTGGCCATCCCCATCTCCCCCACTTTCCCTATTTCCCTCTACCTTCTTTAATTTATCCACCTCCTCTCCAATTTTACCACTCCACCACCATGCCAATCTCCACCTCCGGCTACCTCTACCAGGATGGCCACCCAACTCCGGCCATCACCTCAGCCTTATCCCATCTCCTACTCCTCTAATTTCACCTCTACCTCTATCTCTTGCCATAACAACCACCAACTCCTCCAAGATCAACACCACTACCACCATTCCCCCTCATCTCTCCTCTCCTCCTCAAATTAGGCCGGCCACTCCCCTTGCGTTGTTCCCTCCTCCTGGCCGCGCACGGGGCCAGCGGCCACCCTCCCCGGCCACTGGCCGTGAGCTCATGACCATAGGCCGTGAGTCTCTTCCCTACTTTTTTTTCTTTTTCCCCCTCTCTTTTTTTTCTTTTTCTTTTTGTTTCTCTATCCTTGTTTCTCTCTCCACTCTCTCCTATGTCATTTAATACTCTTACTATTATATTATAATAGGTATTGATCATGAATTCACGATTGTTATTTGTAGTTTTAGGGATTTCATGGTGCATTTTGAGATTTATAGCCGAGTGTTTTCGCTTCATTTTTGTGTTTCCCTGCTTCGACGGGTTGATATGTATTTTTAGGAATTTGTGGAGTTGTGTATTTGTATTTTCAGAATTGCATTTGTATTTCTATGGACTGTGTACCAATATATGTATATGGCTGAGGACTGTATATGTAGTAGACTCTGTGATGAATGCCTGTAGTAATGTATTTTAATACTGTATATATATACTGCCTGTGATATTGCTCTATTACTGCTTTATTACTATGCTTTTTTGATACTAACACTTCTGCAAGTACCTAATTAGCCTTCGGGTTGCGTTTAGCCTCCTGGCTTTCTACCCAGCCTTCGGGTTACGTTTAGCCTATGGGCCTTTACTCAGTTTCTAGGCTTCACCACTCTAGGATAGTCTAGTTGTTATCTGTTTATACGCGTGTGTTTGGTACTAACACTTCTGCAGGTATAGCCCACTTCTCAAGCTACCGAATAGGCGATGTGCCTTGTACCCTTGAGGTTTCTTGGTAGCTGCAAAGAATCATGCTTAGACCGTTCTCGGTCTCTTATTTAGCGTCAAACATTGTTAATTATTATTTATCATGTTTATATATGTGCTCATGTGATGCTAGCATTTTATGCAGGTACCTATTCAGCCTTCTGGCCCATTTAGCCTTCGGACTCTTCATTCTCTGCTGGTAGGCGAGCCTAGTGCTCAATATTTTATCGCTAACTCCGTTCGAGCACAGTTACGTCATGAGTGTGGCTTCACCACGCATGTTAGCTAGACATTTCCTACGTCACTTCACCGTGTATATTTAGCTGCGTCGCGAGCGGTAACCACGCCAAGCATGATAGCGTTTAGTGTTGTACACTAGCTTCGTTCCAGCCCTGCTTAAGATCCTCTTGCCTGCTTGCTTAATAGCTTAATATGTTAATGTTATAATTATGATGGTGATTAGTTTGAAATATTTAAATAATATGTTTTCCTATATCATGTTGCTCGACCTGCTAATTACTTGGCATTTGATATCGTATTCATGTGATTGTTATGTAATTGTACCCCCCTGACATCTGGCACCTTATACAGTATCACCTAACACGTGACATATGGCATTGTATTCAATTGCATCTTGTGTTTGGCTTGTAATGTACATCACTTGTGATGTGACACCTGACTGGTTAACTCTTAAACCCTAGTCCTTTTATATGTATGGTGACTGTGATCCTATATCTCTTGTATCTCCGGATACCCCTATATCTCTTGTATCTCTTGTACTATTGTTATTATAATCTATAATATAGACAACTCACACTGGGGTGGGAAAAACTAATGGATGCTAGTATAATGCCATATTTATAATGGTGGTTATCTCTAAAGTATCGTGTTGTGTGTAATATAATTCCCAAGAAGCAGGAGCTATAAATCTGAAGTGTCGTGTTGGGTGTAAAATAATTTTCACGAAACAGGAGCTATACCTCTGAAGTATCGTGTTAGGTGTAATATAATTCTCATGAAGTAGTAACCTGATCTCCTGAGTCGTAGTCCCGAGTACCCACTATAAATATGAGCCATCAAATTTTCATTAGTTTCCAATACTAACTCGTCTTATTCATATTTAGATTTATGTGTACCGCTAACACATAACAAACATATGGATCGGTTGAATAATAAGAATTTAATAACCAAATAATAATATATTAGGAATGTGGGACATTTGGTCTCTCCTTCGTTCGGATTCTGGTATTCACATATTAGATCCGAATGAGTTTTACAAGAGTGCGAGCTCCAGTACAGACTGTTAGTGATGTGAAACGGTATTGATTATTATTATTGGATAACTTAAAATACAACACTTAAATATTCTCCTGCATAGGGTAACTCGGGTTGTATACGCTCATATTATGGCGATATGAGACATAAGGTATATATATAAGGGTTTCCTTATTTGCATTATTTCTTCGACGTACTGGTCTCATGAAGCTGTATACTAGGTTATACAACTAGATTTGCCCACTCTTAATTATGACTTACTATACTATTATATTCATGTAATATGACTTGAGCTAACATCCTGCCTTATTATATATGATTTCTAAGCTATTGTACTTGATTTCCTGATCATTGGTTTATTGGCTTGCACTTGCATGCCTGAATCACATCACTTGATCATACACATATTTTTCTGCTTGTACACGTCACTTGGCACTCATCTTACCACTCGTTGGGTTGCTTCTGACAACCTTGGACCTGCCTATCCAGATCTCAGAGCATGGTTCGTGGTGCAGTTGTGCATCGGTAGTGTAGTAGATCAGTGGTTGACTGTTCGGGGTTCGTTTCTTTTAGCCCCCTGCTCGGCTCTCGAGTTTCCTTTTGTTACTCCTGTTTTTTTTGTATTGTTCATACTTGTTTATCTCCTTATATTCTTACTTTTGCGCCTCCGGATGATGTAATATTCTTGTAATATTATGTCATATCATATGACTTTTTGTAATGTACTATTATGTTAGATTGTATAATGCACCGCGTACTTTTTATTCTGATTTTTGCCTGTACTGATGCTTAGCGTATATGCGTGAGGGTATTTCTGCCCTACGTATATACATCACAACAACGTCTCCGTACCCGCAAGATCAGGGTGTTACAGGATGGTATCAGAGCGTAAGCTCTCACATCCTTAGTATAACCAGTCGTTAAATTAATGGTAAAAAAAATTGCAACCAGAATGCATGATTCTAGTTATACAATCCAACTACAAGTGTAGAGTTATCGATTTCTTCTTGATCGTCCTTCTTTTGATTCCTGAATCCCTTCCATCTTTTCAATTTCCATTTCCCATTATTTTTATACCAACTTAAGATGTGGGTAGACCAGAGATATAGCTATAGGTAAGATGTGGTCCACACTCACCCCGTTCTAGTATTCTTTGATTCTGGTACATCCTATTGTCTTATGTCGGATAGTTTTTCGGCTTTATATTCTACTCTTATATTTATAGATGTTCCACGAGGATTAGTACAGACAGTGGGGTAGTCATCACAAATACAATCATACAGATTACACCACTACAAAAGGAATGTCGGTATGAAACGAATTTCTAGATTCAGGATTTTTACCACATAAGAGTTATGGTATTTTATATTTTTACTATTCCAGAAATGATCACGATCTCTTCTATAAATTTCACGGAGTTTGGGTATTCTCAGAATTGATCTACAGTCAGGTTATTATCCAGAAGACAGCATTCATGACTCTTTATGGTTATTCTAAATTCTTAATTATGCTTTTCTGAGTAATCAACGCCCAATATTCAAAATCATTATTACCAATTTATTCTTCATTTATTTATCTACAATCAGTTCTACCTAGTTTTCTTTATTTATGATATTTTGATCTACTCCTAGAGTGACAAAAAATAGGCAGGACATCTAATAATATTATTATATACTCTTTGTCACGAACATCTTCACACCCAACAGAGTAAGTATGGATTTTGAATTGATAATTATAGATCACCTAGAGGGGTGAATAGGTGACAAGCTAATCTAATGCAAAACTAATGCGAAATTAAAACTAATTGTGCAAACTAAAATTATTATGCAAACACATAAAATATAACCAAAGAGTATAGCCGAATTCTCAGTGAAGGGCTTTGGACTATCTTCTCAAGATTTCTCTAGATTAAGAGTTGAGGTGCTACTATGGCTCTCTTGGTTGAATACAAGTGTGAGCAAACAATCCTAAGCATATATCAATTAAGCACAAGGAAATATCAAGCATGTAATAGATATGAACAATAAGAGCATGCAAGATATAAAACACAATGAGAGAGAGAAACAATCGTAAACACGAGAGATTTATTTCGAAGTTCGAGCACACTTGCTCTATGTCCCCGCTTTTAACACTATGAAGGATTTCCACTAAAATGACCCACAAGATCACCCGATGTCGCAACACCTACAACTAGCTCTCTCAAGAACTCTTGGATTTACAAGTCCCTCACTTGTTCCCGCAAGAACAACACACGCAAGCGTACTAGCTTGCTGAGGGCCGCACCTCTTACAACTCCTCCAATCACAAGTTGGAACAGTTGGTGATCACTCACTTGATCACCACAAAACACTCTTCATCGAGGCCACAACCTCCACAACTCCTCAGAATACAAGAATGAAGACTTGTGATCATTTCCCTTGATCACAAAATAACTCTCACAACAAGAATCCCTAGAGGATTGATATAGCAATGAATGGCTCAAGTTTGTGTGAGAAAACAAGATAGATTCGTAGAGGAAAAACTCAAGAAATTCTTTTTAAAACACAAGAGAAAACTCTTGGTAAACTCTCTTTTGATATGGAATTGAAACTCTAAAAACTTGCTTAGAAACTCTGTAGAAGAACTCTAGAAAACAGCCTAAAAAATCTTCCCTAAAAATCTAGCCAAAAGTCTCATTTATAAAGGCATCATAAAACTAGCCGTTGGGGCCAGATTAGCTTGTCGATCGACCGGTCAACGATCATATTTATGACCGCTGGGATTGCCGGTCGACCGCACGATCGATCGCCCCATGTCTTGACCTGTCGGTTGACTGATCGGTCGACCGAGGCAAGAATCAGAGAGCATTGCTCTCTGGCTGGTCGATCGGGGCAAGCTGGTTGACCAACCCTCAAACCAGGCTTGTGTACGTTGCATTTGGACATCAGTTGACTGACTTCTGGTTCGGTCGACCTGTTGGTCGACCGCCAGGATCCCAGGTCTGGGTTAATTAGGATTAAAACTTAGACTTTAAAAACCCTAAAATTTTATTTAAAATACATAAAATTCACAAAAATAAGTCCATTGAAACACCTTGAATTATAAATATGTGTGATCAAAAATCAACACATATTACAAACATATTGAGCTATTTTTCGATAAAGAATTTTAGCCTTAAACGCAAAATCGTATTTTTTCAAAATCAACTTTGAAATGAAAAACGAATTTTTTCAAACTTGTTCAAATAAAAATAATATATTAAAACTCTTTTGAAGAATAGTGTGTATGGATATGATCCAATACACATATAAGATGAAATATCTATGTTTTTGATAATAAGCTCCAAACAAATTTTTGATAAATACTAAACTTAAAAGCATGAACTTGAAACATTAAACTAAGTTTTTCTAAACAATTAAACCATCAATGTGTATGGATGAAACCTAAAACACATATAAATATGTAAACTTATTTTGATGAACTCTATTAATGAAACACAAAGATATCTACTTTGAAGCTCAAAATCAAAACGGTATTTTCAAAAATCAAAATTAATCTTATGAAAACACATGTAAATTTGTGTGTATAAGCTTGAGCAATTCACAACTAATCTATCTTTACATAAGATCTAAATTATAAACAAAAGTAAACAAACTGAGGTCTTCTTGTTGATCTTCATCTTTAAGACGACTCGATCCAAATACGATCCAAATGAGCTTGACTCCAACCGAGTGTTAGATGCGATCTGGATGCGCGAGCTCTTGAATCATTATGTGTTAGCTCTAAAACTGGCTTTGAATTCTTTATTGAAACTACACCTACTAAGATCTTGATCAATATCTGAAACTTATTAAACACAAGATCATTAGTAAACTAACCTTCATAAGTTAGTCTTCATCAAACTAAGGTGAAAGGCGTGTAGGCCAACAATAATATCATATTCTTGAGTCTCGTCTTTTTGAAAGAAGTAATCTTTGTCTACTCTAGCAGAGTTCAGCAAGCGAAAGTTTAGCCAGTCACTAAGTTAGCTCATTTCATATTATTCAAAGTGGGTCAATCTACTAACTTCTAGCGGTATTCTTTTAATAACAGATATCAGATCAGTGTTTATATGACACCTTCCAAAAATTTATGCGGCAGAGAAAGTGCAGAAGAAGTCTAAATCTAGAGATTATCATTCAGTCAGTTATGAGAATTATCCTCAGTTATTTATATCTTAATTGGTATAATCCTCGTCCCTATCTTTTCTGCATTCATCTTCCCTTTATCGAAATTTTGATGATGAATTTTTGTAAGGTGGATGAATTATACCACCCAGTTCCGGAATACGTACCTAGATGCGTATATTCTAATTTTTTGATCATAGTTTTCAATCTTCTCCTATATTTATTTTTAGTTTGTGATTATTTGTATTATCATTAAGTATTAGATCTGGATTCCTGGACAAAGAGTAAGCCCGAGTCCAACTGGGAACCCGACCCCAGTGTACTGCTCGATTAGATCTTTTTGGTAATCAAATTTGACCAATTTCAATTTTAAATATTATTTTTCCATATTTTAGTTTTTTCATGATTTTTTGTAATTTTTCTGAATTATTTTACGAAATCTTTAAAATCGGTGTCGATCGATATCACCGGTCGATTTTTGGATTTTTGATTTACCAATGGAATTGAATTTCTAAATAAGCTTTTAAATTATTCTCAGGATCATATTTTCTACTTTACTCATTTTTGGAGATTTTCTAAAATAATCAAAATTCAACCGAATTGGTGTCGGTCGGTATCACTGGTTGATTTCAGGATTTTTAATTTGAAAAATGGATTGAATTTCTTAAATCTGATTTCACCATGTATCTTAGTATAATATTTTCCTATTTTAGCGAATTTTGAGACATTCCGAGTTACTTATTTTCCAACTTTTTCGGTGTTTTTCGATATTTTTCTGAAATCGGAGTTATTACCCAGGAATTTCCTTTTTCTCTTCTCTTCTTTCTTTTCCTTTTTCCTTTATCTCTCCTTTTCTTTTCCTTTTTCTTTTTCTTTTTTTCCTTTTTCCTTTTCTTTCCATAACCTTCCACCAACTTCCACCCTCATCTCCCTTCTTCTTTTCTTTCTTCTTTTTCTTTTTTTCCTTCTTTCTTTGGCTGGCGACGCACAACACCCACCCCCTCCTGAAATTCTCTCTCCCCTAATTCTTATCTCTCTTTCTCTCTTAATTCTCATTCCCTATTTCCTCTACTCTCTCACACTGACTCTCAATTTCCTCTCACACCCACCCTCTCTCTCATCTGAGCCGGCCACTACCAAAACAGCTGACACCTCACCACCGGCGACGCCCTACCCCTGCCATCCCCCTATCCCCCCGCTTTCCCTATTTCCCTCCAACCCTTTTATATTTGTAGATCACCTAGAGGGGCTGAATAGGTGACTTACTAATATAATGCCAACCAATGCGGAATTAAAAATTATTTTGCAAACTAACAAACACACAATGTATAACCAAAGAGTGAAGCCAAATTTCTGGTGAAGGGCAATTGATTCTCCTCAGGATTCCTCTAATTAAGAGTTGAGGTGCTGCTATAGCTCTCTTCGTGAATACTGGTGTGAGCACAATATCAAGCATTTAATGAATGTACAAGGAATAAGAGCAATGCAAGTTAATAAATAATTCCAAGCATATATTCAATTGAGCACAAGTTATATCAAGCATATAAGATAAGCACAATAAAAATATGCAGGATATAACACAAGTGTGTTAAAAGAGAGATGAGCAATCGCAAATATGGGAGAATTATTTCGAGGTTCAAGCCACTTGCTCTACATCCCCACCTTCACCGCAAAGAAGAATTCCACTAAAATCGATCCCGCAAGTTCACTCGGTGTCGCAACTCCAACAACAAGCTCCCTCAAGAACTCTTGGACCCGCAAGTCGCTTACTTGTTCTCGCAAGAACAACACGTGAGCCCGAAAGCTCGCCGAGGCTGCAATCTCTACAACTCCTCAAAATACAAACTTGAACATTTGGTGATCTCTTCACTTTGATCACCAATAAACACTCTTACAATAAGGATCCTAGAGGATGAATATAGCAATGGAAAGCTCAAACTTTTGTGAGAAAAATAAGATAGGATATGTGGTGAAAAAACTCAAGAGAATGCTTTTGAAACTCAAGATAAACACTCTTGAAAAACTCTCTTTTGGATATGTAAATGAAGCTCTAAAACTTATAGAGAAACTCTGTAAAAGAGCTCATAAAAACACTTATAAAAATCTTACCCAAATCTGGCCAAAAGACCCCTTTAAATAGGGCTTTAGAAAACTAGCAGTTGGGCCAATTTTTTTGGCCAGACGACCTGTTCGTCGACCGCCCGGTCGACCAGCCAACAGTCAAAAAATCTGACCGTTGGGGTTGCTGGTTGACCGCCTGGTCGACCGTTCCCAGGCCACAGAGAAATCTTTTCTCTGTCGGTCGACGAATGGTCGATCGCCACTGCCCGAGACTTAGGTTGTACCAGTCGGTCGATCGGTCGGTCGACCGAGCCAAGGGCATGGGCATGTGCACGTTTCTGTGCACGTCGATTAACTGCTCGGTTGACCATTTGGACTTTTGAAACACCTATAAATTCCATAAAACTCCAAAAAATTCACAAAAATAAGTTCATGTAAATATTTGAAGTAAAAATATGCGTGTAAAAATCAACACATATCACAAACAATTTGAAGTAAAATCTTGAAGCGCGAGCTCTTGAATCAACATATGATAGCTTCAAAACTTGATTTTGAATCTTTTGTTGAAGCTAAATACCAACTAAAATCTTGATTGAATATCTGAAACTTAATAAACACAAGATCATTAGTACTATAACTACATGAATTAATCATCATCAAAACTAGAGTAATGGGCCTTTGGGCCAAGAAAGCCATCAATGGCGCTTGCAATGGCAAGGCAGTTTCGAGGCAGAAGGAATCACTTGGATTTACAAGCACTTAGAGGAAAGCAAACAAAAACTAGAGTAAAGAAGAAAAGAAAATTTTGATTTGATTCAAAAAGCAATGGAAGAAAAAAAAGACTAACTTCCGCCGGTGTCACCCTCAGTACAAGCTTCATCAACAAAGAAAGAGTGGATTACACACATGGACTCTGAGCTTCTGCTCGAGAGGTCATGGAAGACAAGGAGGGAAATGTCATCCTCAACAAAAATAGTGAGCCAAAGAAGAAGACTCCCAATCCTCACGTGGAACTATCGTACACTTACCTAGTGGCCTGGTATGTCATGGACTATCTGGCTCTCATATCAGCGGTGCAGGAGTTGATTGGGAACTTTATTCCCTTCATCCAGAAGCTTGAGCGCTTGAAATGGCAGGTGGTTACATGGCTGCTATTCAGAAAATTGTACAGAGCAGCATGAACAACCAACTTTTTAGGTGTTTCTCGAACTTTTCAGAGGCTGCTTATGGTGAGAAATTATTAATGTCCTAGGGCCAGATGGATTTACATCACTTTCTCCGGTGTTTTCTGCTAACTGCTGAATATCCATCCTAGATACCTTGTTTACCACCAAGGGAACATATGCTCGATCGAGCCCTACATGCTGAGTAGATTCACTCGTTAATTTGGGCATGACTAGCTGTATGTCGTGAATCCTAATACTAGTCTCTATTTCAGTGGCAATCTGTATGAAGGGGATTGAGCTTGGTACTACTTCGTAACGGGATGCACCAATGTGACCTTCAATTTGCTGCAGAAAATCCCAAACTCCTACGCCACTTTTGGCTTCTGCATGTGGTACGCTATAGCGGCCTTACGTCTGGATGTAATGTACATAGCACGTGCATCAAGGATATCAAAGCCCTCTAAAACACCATGAAGAGGTCAAAGAAGACTCATTTGAGGGTTATGAAGGAGTTTCTTGATGCCGAGAGTGAGGCTTCTCAAATGGAAGCGGCTACCATGACTGAGCCTGAGGAAGAGGAAGCTAAAGAACCTCTCGTAAGACGTTCTCAAAGTACTATTGCGTAGCTTTCTTGATCTCAATTTACTGAGGCCGGATCGAGCTTGAGTAAGAAGGCACGCTGGAGCTTGAAACCGGGGCTATTCCCAGGAAGTCTCTAAGTTGGAGGCAGGGCTCGAGCCTATTCTAGTTTCCACCACATGAGTCTCCATACCAGGGGTTCTGCAGTGACTGGTGTGGAGGAGACGTTTCTTGCTGAGGAGGAGATGGAGAGAGTTTCAACAGAGTGTGCAGCTATCAGGGAACATAGGGTCGTATTAGAAGGTGAAACTTTGCCCCAATTGGAACGTGATCTTCCTCAAACCGAGGCTGCCCCTCCCACTAGCTCTCAGCAGGGCCGAGAGCACAGTGGTTTGCACACATTTTGTTTTTTTTATCTAAAATAAAACATATAAAAATAATTAAAAATTAGGATAATTAAGGAGAAATGTCTAAAGAGTTCTACATAATTTTATTAGGATTTTAGCATACGTTTTTCATGATGAAATTAAAACTATTAACTAATATACACAACCTGCTCGATGAAATGCCTAAAAGAAAATAAAATCTCATAGTTTGAGATTTACTTACGGGAAACACTTTCCCTCAGTCTGAAAGTTCCCTCCACGTCCAACAAGGCTCTGATCTTCTTTTAGTTGGGCTTGAGGAGGTGATATGAAGGAAAAGGTGAAAGGAGTAGGGTGTTCTCTTCTTCTTTTTTTCTTTACTTTGTTCTAGAGTTTTGTAAAGAGAATGATGCATATATAAATCCCCCTATACTTAAACTCACCCTGAAATTCGTGCCTTAGGGTCAGGGAAAGTTGTAGAGAATGAAACAAGTGGGAGAGAAGATGGAGGAGAAGTTAGAGAGAGTGGGAGAAAGTGGGGGAGTTGAAGTTATTATAGTGAGAGGTAAAATAAAAAAAAGTGTGAGAGTAAACACCACAAATAAGTGTGGCCCCTTCGTAAAGTCATTGGGCTCTTGGGCTTGGGTGCTTGGATTCAAAACTTGGTCTTAGCAGAAATATGGCACTTTTTATTTTTATTTTATTTTTAAGTGATAAGCCATCTTACATGGTTTGGGACTAAATCCAATTCATTTCAATTCATTCTTTTTTTCTTCTTTCTTTTATTAAACAATTGTTAATCACTTTAATACTATAATATAAGATTATTACATAGTATTTACTATAGTATTATTGAACATGGATAATACATCACACCCACCCAACAAAAAAATTTTTGTCCTCGAAATTAATTCAGGAAGTAGAAAAATACCTATCAAGAAAAAAGATGAGGATAATGGTCGTAGATGGAGTCCTCTCGCTCCCGTGTCACTTCTCCCAGAGAACGCTTGCCCCAAGACACTAGAACCAGTGGAATGGTCAGATTTTTCAAGACTTTGGTGGTCCTATCCAGAATAGTCATAGGTCTCTCAGTGTAGGTCATATCCGGCCTAAGCTCTAACTCAGAATGGTCCAAAACATGACTGTCATCTCGGACATATATTCTCAATTGAGATACATGAAAGACCTCATGCACACCATCCAAAGATGGAGGTAATTCTAGACGGTATTTCACCTCTCCTACTCGCTCTAAAATCTCAAAAGGACCGATGAACCTTGGACTCAGCTTCCCTCGGCTACCAAATATGATTACTCCCTCGTTGGAGACATCTTCAAGAATACGAAATCTCTAACTATAAACTCTAGTGGTCTTCTATCAAAGTCTGCTGATTGAGTTTTTACCTGCACACAAAATACAGAATTTCAGAACTTTAGAATAAAGAGTGTAAGGTACTCAATGCTACCGCAATAGCAAGTGGCTATGCGGGTCGTGATCCGCAAGGAGGGACTAGCGATGGAAGCTTTTTAATAAGTTCTCTTTTAAGTTACAAAGAATGGTTAAAGATCTTCTTTTAGTTCTTAAAAAGAAAAGAAAAATAAATTATAATCAAGTTAGGAAGAAAGTGGTAGATTGAGAAGATGGGAAAATGAAAAATGGGTTATATACAAAGAAATTGGAAAGAGTGATAAAGATGGTTGGAAGATTGGGGTAATCTAAACTAAAGAATTAAAAGAGAAGAAAGAAAACCTAAAAAAAACTTACCTCCTCTGGTTGATTACTTACTTGAAAACCTTGCATGTTTACCTTGCTTCGGAGGTGATCAACACATAAGTCATAAGATCAAGCTCAGTTCCTATTCGCATTATATCATCAAGATGAACAAGAATGAAATGATATGGAATCTTGAGGAGGAGAACATCATCATGAAATATCAGTGGCACTCACACAAATATGGCTATACTGATGCTTCTAGGTTCACTTGGATATTCATCAAAACCAAAAAGATGAAAGGTAGAATAGAAGAACATATAAACAAGAAAAGCATAATGATGTTATCTATGATTACTTAGAAAGGAGGAGGTTACATCGGTGTCACACTCAACATAAGTCTCTCTCTTACTTACATGAATCTCAGTCTAACCTATGCTTACAAAGAAATAAAAATATTACATAAAAGAAAATAAAAGCCTACACTATAAAGAATGAAAAACTGGCCTAAAATCTATCTCTGCATGGTCGTTCCCCTTTGCCTTTGAGATTGCAGGTATTTATAGGAAAAATGCAGAGGTTAGAGGAGTATGAAGATAAGGGAAGCTGGATATTTCTAAATTTGAATCCTCCCATTATCTCCAAATTTGATTTGATGTGGATATTCAGTTCTGATCTGTAGCTTGTTGGCATGTTGATTGCTGAATATAACTTATCAAGTGATAGAATTAGAAATAGTGATCAACTTAAAAGTTGTAGCTCTTTAAGTCTTCTTTTTGGATCATCTTGAATCATTAGATTTGAATTTCGGTAGCGAAACATATGATTCAAATACTAAAATGTATTCAGTAAGAATCTGAGTCAAATTTGCTTCATCTCATCCGTTGATCCTCTCTCTATCCATTTATCCCTTTAGATTTGGACTCTGTATTTGATGTTATCCTCGGTTGATCTTTAGATTTAACCACTTGATTCACCAAAACTGAATTTAACTAATTAGATTGGGGATCATCCTCCTCTAACCAAATAGATCTAGTTAAATCTGAACTTAACTGATATTTATTTGATTTTATCCTCTTTCTCCCCATGATTATCTTATGTAAAATAGACATTTAAGATAAAAATTTAGCAGATTTATTATATGATAATTGTGAAAATATAATAAAGAATAATGCAATAAATGTGTGCAATCATCTGTCCATCGCTTATGTCTATATTGAGCTGCTTTGAGACACTTACCGATGATTTTAACCTTCTCCACTGTCTGCTGAATCACTTCAGTCCCAATAATCTCCTTTCACCAATGTTATCCCAGCACAAAGGAGACCTGTATTTTCTATCATATAATGCTTCAAATGGTGCCATCTTAATACTAGACTGGTAGCTGTTGTTGTAGGCAAACTCTGCTAAATGCATATGATCTTCCCATGACCCCTTGAAGTCTAGCATGCAAGCTCTCAACATGTCCTCAAGAATCTGGATCGTCCGCTCCGATTGCCCATCAGTCTGCGGATGATATGCAGTGCTAAACTTCAGTCATGTCTACAGGCTCTCTTGAAGACTTCTCCAAAAGTGAGATAGAAATTTGGTATCTCTGTTGGACACGATGCCAACTGGCACACCATGCAGACGAACTACATCCTGCAGATACTTCTCTGCTAATGACTCAGTTGACTGTCCCTGTCTGAATGGGATGAAGTGAGCTGACTTCGTGAGGCGGTCGACTATAACCCATACTGCATTGTTCCCTTTTGGACTGCGGGGCAGTGCAGTGACGAATCCATAATGATGTGCTCCCACTTCCACTCTAGAATCAGTAAAGGTTGAAGGAGTCCAGCCATCCTCTGATGTTCTGCCTTCACTTGCTGATACACCAGACACTTCGCTACATAGAGCAATCTCTCTCTCTCTCTCTCTCTCTCTCTCTTCATTTCATGCACCAGAGTCACTGTTTCAGGTCTTGGTACATCTTCGACCCTCCTAGATGTATGAAAAATGTCGAGTTATGAGCTTCAGATAAAACTTCTTGTCGAACATCTCCTTTCGGTACACAAATTCTATCACCAAAACAGAGTGTCCCATCTCCATGGATCTGCATAGCTGTCCTCAGTGCAGCCTCCACTTGATTTCTGAATTCTTGTATCTTAGACTCCCTACTTTGAGCCTCCTTGATCTTCTCTAATAAGGTTGACTGAAATTGCAAAGTCATCAACTATCTGGAAGCATTAGTCCTCTGTGTCACCATTAGTTTCATCTGTCTCATCTCCTCAAGCAATTCTTTTTGCTGAGTAATCTGCATCACCATACAAGCTCCAGGCTTCCTGCTTAAAGCATCTGGTACTACGTTGACCTTCCCAGGGTGATATTGTAGATATATGTTGTAATCAGCCATCAACTCGAGCCACCGCCTTTGCCGCATGTTCAGCTCCTTTTGAGTGAAGATATACTTCAAACTCTTATGGTCATTGTAAATCAGCACTTGATCGCCCAACAAATAGTGCCTCCAAATCTTCAAGGCGAAAATTACTGTTGCCACCTCCAAGTCATGCGTAGGATAATTCTTCTCATGTGGTTTTAATTATCTGGACTCATAGGTTGTCACATGTCGATGCTGCATTAGTACACATCCTAGTCCTTGTCCCGATGCGTCGCTATATATAATCATACCTCTAGTCCCGTCAGGCATCTTCAAGATTGGAACCGAAATCAATTTGTTCTTCAACACTTCAAAAGTATCGACACACTCTATTATCTATACATACTTTTTCCCTTCTCGGGTAAACTTGGCCAGAGGTCTGGCAATTTTGGAAAAGTCCTGCACGAACCTCCGGTAATATCCAGCTCACCCCAGAAAACTCCTAATTTCGGTTGCCGACTTTGGAATGGGCCAATCTTTCACTGCCTGAACATTACTAGGATCCACTGAGATGCCTTCTCCTGAAACAATATATCCCAGAAAGGCCATGCTCTTCAATCAGAACTCACACTTACTCAGTTTGACATAGAACTTCTTCTGCTAAAGGGTCTACAATACAATCCTTAAGTATTCTGTATGCTCCTCTTCATTCTTAGAATAAATCAGAATATCATCAATGAATATGACCACAAATTTATCTCAGAACGGGGAGAAGATCCTATTCATTAAGTCCATTAAAATTGTTAGAGCATTAGTCACTTTAAATGGCATCACTAGAAACTCATAATGACCGTAACGAGTCCTAAAGGCCGTCTTCAGAATGTTCTCCTTCTTCACCTTCAGCTGATGATATTCAGATCGGAATCTAACTTCGAGAATACCTTAGCTCCACTAAGTTGATCGAACAAGTCGTCTATCCTAGGCAAAGGATATTTGTTCTTAATGGTGACCTTATTCAATTCTCGATAGTCGATGCACATCCTCCTACTACCATCCTTCTTCTTTACCAACAATACCGGAGCTCCCAACGGTGAACACTGGGTCTGATGAATCCCTTATTCAAGTACTCTTGCAACTACTTCTTCAACTTCGCCAGCTCCACAGATGCCATCCGATACGGTGCCTTAGAGATTGGGGCCGTATTCGGAATGACTTTTATGGCAAACTCCACGTGTTGATGTGATGGAAGTCCTAGTAGATCTTCTGGGAACACATCAAGAAATTCTTTCACTATTGGTATCAGCTCCTCCTGAGCTTTGATAGTGGCATAATTCCCTTGTTGTTGCTGCCTGGACACCTTCGATTCCCCAATGAACTGAAACTCTGATTAGTGCAAAATTCTAAATATCACACTCTTGCTTCAGCAATCAATCATCGCATGATATTTTCTAAGCCATGTCATGCCTTGGATCACGTCATATCCACTAGTATCTATCATAAACATGTCAACACTTAACTTTCTCCCACAGACTTCTACAGGGCATGATTTACATACCCTATTAGTGGTTATAATCCTATTATAAGTACTAATCTCCCACAGAGTGTCGATGTCATCATAGTGTATAGAATGCATCTTGACATATCTAGTGGATATATAGCAATGTGAAGCTCCAGAATCAAATAGCGATATAACTGGAAAAGATTGAACCAGAATGGTACCTGCCATCACCTCCTCTGATGCCTCTGCCTGCTCTGCAGTCAAATTAAAAGCAAGGCCTCTCCCACATCCTGCTCTAGTCATCCTCTGAGCCTATTCAAACAACTGATGTTGCGAGGGAAGCGGAGTATCTCTACCTGCAGGTGCAGGGTTCTTCTTTACTCCAGGAGCTGAAAGGGTGAGAATGGTGCGCCTTTATCCTTTGATCGGGCAGTTTGCTAGCTGATGATCTCCAGTTCTGCAAACGAGGCATTCACCATTAGCCTACCTGCAATTCCTTCATAGATGTCCCATCCTATGGTAGAAGTCCCAGATCATTGTTGGTGGGGGAAGAACGATCGGGCGTCTACTCGATGGGGCTACACTGGATCTGGCTAGAGGTCCCCTCGTAACCTGATCGAGAGATCGCTTCAGTGGCCTTTCTTGCAACCTACTCTTGTTCTCTTTCTACATTACTTGCTCCAAGCCGAGCAACATTAAGGACCTGAGAGTAAGTCCCCAGTTGTTGTGTGACCAGGAACTTCTTAATGTCTAGTCTCAAGCCCTGCTGAAATTGATTGGCCCGGTCTTCTTCATCTACCACCATATATGAAGCAAATTGACTCAACCTCAGAAACTCTGCAGCATACTCATCTATTGAACGGCTCCCCTGTTGCAGATTGATGAATTGCTGCTCCATCTCTCTCCTAGTAGTCTTTGGGAAAAACGGTTCATAAAATCTCTCAGTGAACTTCTCCTAAGCGACTAATTTCTCCAACCGTTCATCCTCAGCAATCCACCATGTCTGAGCCACATCTATCAGTTGGATCTTGATCACCTCTACTTGATCATCCTTAGGAATACGAGTCACATTTAAGAGATTGGTCATATCAACAAACCATTGCTCTGCATCCAAAGACTTTTTAGTCCCGGCAAAGGTTGCTGGTTGTAACCTTCTGAAGTCTGAAACATCCCCAAGCTTTGGTCTGTTGTACCGCTTTTAGACCATCTCTCATGAGTGTCATCTATTGTTGCTGTGACTTTATCATGTCACAGAGTGCACCTATCAGATCAGTTGCCTCATCACGAGGACCAACACGGGAAGAAGAAGGATGTTGAGCCATTACTCCAAAAATTAAAGCAATATCTTAGGAATTGTATCAATAAATAAACATCTTGTACTTGTAGCTGGGATATTAAACTCTTGTATTGTCGGCAAGACCCTGACTATACCGTAGGATAAAATAATAATAATAACCTGGCTCTGATACAAAGAAAACTCCGTCACGCCCCACTAACCAAAATACACGATTGTGGGTACGCGACGAGAGCCAACGACGTATTATTATTAATACGCTAAGCCTCAATACAAGAAAGTTCAATACTAAAGTTATTACATATTTCAGTTTTACTACATAAGTACAAAATATCACAAAGTCTGCATTGTTACATTAAGGAAAATAAAGTACATAAAATATAAGATCCTCACAACTAAAAATGGATGAAACACTAGCTCTGAAGTTCTGCCACGTGCTCGAAGTACTCCTGGTCCTGTGGTGCTTATGAACCTGGATATGATCAAGTAAACACAGAGTCATCAATAAGCGACCTAGTGAGTGAGAAAAAAGGCAGGATGTAATAACATGTACATATATAGAACTCAAGACATCACTAATATCATAGCATGTATTACATCAGAATATTTAAGATAAATATGCATGAGTGTGGTATATGTTAACAGTTTAACATTTACATACCTGTTATACTTTATATACTGTAATTTATCATCCGATGTATATTATTGAATGTTGTTATTTAAAATTGATAGATAGATACGGGTTTTGTGCTTTAGGTGGGTCCCGAACATATTCGGGACCACGACCCGAGATGCCTGGCACTGAACTAGCCTTGTATCGCTAGGTACTCAGTAACAGTAATAGTAATAATATCATATGGATGTCAGGCACCCCTGGGAACCCTACAGTGTAACCTTCATTTCGGTCAAGCAACCTATATCCTAGGTGTTGGCCCAGAGGCCCATCACTCTAGTTTTGATGATTATTAACTTATGTAGTTATAGTTTACTAATAATCTTTTGATATTTAGTTTCAGATATTTGATCAAGTTATTAGTAGGTGATTAGCTTCAACAAAAGAGTTTTAGAGCTTTCTTCAAGAGCTCGAGCGTCAAGATTGCATCTAGTACTCGGTTGGAGTCAAGCTCGGTGGTTCATGTTTGGATCGAGTCGACATGGAGAAGGAATTCTACAAGAAGATCTCGGTTTATCTAGTTTAGTGTTTTAGACCTTGTGTAAAGATTAGATAGTGTTGATATGCTCAAGTTCATTGTAATACCCCTCTCCCGGAATACGTACTTAGTTACGTATTCAGTCTTTCGATCGTATTTTCTGATGTACCTTCCGTATTTGACCGATTTTAATTTCAAATATCATTTTTCAATATTTTAGATTTTTTGTGATTTTCTGGAATTTTCTGGAATTAAAATGAATTTCTTCAAGACCGGTGTCGGCCAGTATCGCTGACCGATTTCCGAATTTTTATCTTCCAAACTGTTAGGAATTTTTAGAAAGTCCTTTAGACTTTATTGCTTAGAATCATATTTCCTGCTTATACTCTTTTTCTGAGAATTTTATAAATTTATGAAAATTCTTTCGGAGTCGGTAAATAACTGATTCCGGGATTTTTAATTAAAAATCTATACAGTATTTCTTCAAACGGATTTCACCATGAGTCTTCAAATATTTTTCTTGATTTTTGGTAAAATTTTCAGACCAATCCGAGATACTTGAATTTCGGACATTTTTCCAAAATTTGCAAAATTCCTTTTCCACCTCATGTGCCACCTCATTTCCCACTCACACTTCACCTAACCCCACTCACTCTCTCCCTCTCCCACAGCCGGCCAAGTGGCCAAAGAGAGGACACTCACCTCACCCCTCCTTTTGCAAGAAAACCCTTCCCTTTCACTTTAATTCCTCTCCCTTTACAAAAATCACAAACCTATATATGCATTGTCATTTGCAAATTGCCCTTTTTCTCATTTCTTCACCAAGAGAAGAAATCTTCTTCAAAATTCCCTTCTCCTTCCACAACTGAACCCTAGCTCCAAGATCACTTCAAGACCTTTCCCTCCAGCCCAAGGCAACTCCAAGAGCACTTCTTCAACCTCAAGCTTCAACAACAAGTGTGGAGTGAAGCCATCATCTCCATCCTTGAATCAAGTCACAATTGAACCTATCCCAAGTGAGTATTTCACTCACCAAGACTTGTATTAGCCCTAGGATACTTGTATCTACACTTCTTGTACACCTAGGTCACCAAAAACCACGAATTGAACCATCAAACACACTTCCAGAAATTCTGATCTGCTCACTGTTCTTCACAGTATTAGTCGACTCATCATAGGAACTAGTCGACTAGAACACTTAGCTGAAACTTAGTTTTCTGGAAAAACCCAGTATTAGTCGACTTGCCCCAAATATTAGTCGACTAACAAACTCTCTGGAAACCCATATTAGTCGACTCCTAAATTTACCTAGTCGACTAATCCATCTTGGACCAGAAAACCCAACTTTCTGTATCAGCAGACTTAGTCGACTTAAGTGTCTATTAGTCGACTAGAACTCCCTATTAGTCGACTAACCTTCCTACCCTAGTCGACTAATTTTCCCTGAAACAGAATTCTAACTCTCTGTATCCCAGTATTAGTCGACTAACCCTTACCCCTAGTCGACTAATCCTGACTGTGTGTCATAGTTAATTTCTGTTCTGAATTTGGTTCTTATACTTGATACATGTGTATTATATCTTGCTTGTTCATGCTTCAATACTGGCTCAACATGACTTATTACTGAATGGATGTATCTCTTGTTACCTCATGACTTATTATTGCATATACTCGTTTCATGACATGTTAAACAGTAATATCACCACTTATCATGCCATCTCTTAAAACTAAGCATGATACACTTGACTTTTACATAAAAAGCACCAACTTACATATGGGTCGGGGGAAATATGCGGATATCGATATGTGTTCGTGTTTACAGTGGTATTAGGTTGTGCACTATATTTTCCGGTCTTACCTGCGGTACTCCAGGGGACCGAGGGGAGTGCTTCCTCCCTTTCCTGTTTACTGTCATGACAAGGGCATACATAAGACCCTCCTGTTAGCCTAGCGGCAGGTTCCGTCTTCAAGCAACGGAACAATCCTGGGCCGTGGTCCCGGGTATGCACGGGACCCACTGTAAACATAGTTCGTCGATACAACCGCTGTTTCCAATAACAACCTTGTTTCACTAGGATATGGATCTATGTGCTCTGGGACGCTGGGTCACATAGCTAGATATCACAGTAAGACAAGTAATAATAATAAGACATTAACTATAGATTCATTGCATATGATCTTACCTTATTGAGTTACATCGCTTGTTATTCATTGCTATTTATTGTAACTTCATTACCTCTATTCATGATCCTTATGTCACTTGACTATCTTTTATTTGTCATTATATGTCTTGACCCTTTGGATTTGCATATTCAGATTCCGAGGCCTGGGTCGAAGTGGAGCCATCCACCGAAGATCAGGCTTTCTTTAGTGAGCAGGCAGATTAGCTCCGGTCCTCGTGCCAGACTCTTCCTTTGGTTCACGGGATCTCCACCCATTTCGTGAGCACTTTTGTATTTTTGATTGTATATCGTTCTTTTTGGACTTGGGTTGTGATAAAGGACACTTGTAAAGTGATTTTGCTTATCATAACTTGTATAGCTTTGTATTTATCTTTTGTAAGTTGGCATATGAATATACCACGCTGTGTGTTGTACTCTGATACTTGTTGTACTTAATGCTTAGCGTATATACGTGGGGGCACCATCTGACCTACGTATATGCGTTGCAGTAACGTTCCCGTATCATTGGGATCGGGGCGTTACAGGTTGGTATCAGAGCCTAGGCTCTCAAACCTAAAAGTACAACCAAGTGGCAAATTCTAGTGATTTGCTAATGCCAACTACAATGTACAAAGTTATATAGTCCTTCTTGACTTCGTCCTTGATTCACTCCTCGTATCCTAAACTCCTCCCCTTTGTTTCCAATTCCAGATCTTATCCCTTTCGGTATGGAGAGACGTTCGGGTCGCAACAATGTCGGGCAAGTACCGAATGGACCCGTAGGAGGAGAGGGTGCTAATGTCCTGAGGATCATTCAGACTATGCTGGGAAACCAGCAACAGCAGATGGAGAATCAGCAGCAGCAGACTGAGCTCCTCAGGCAGGAGTTGGCAGCCCCGAAGGAGCAGAAGCCGGGGAACATCTCAGACTTCCGACGGCTACAGCCGGCCGTATTCACGGGAGTCGAGAGGCCATTGGAGGCTGAACAGTGGTTAACAGACACCACCGATCTGCTGAACGCCGCCAGGGTGCCTAAGGAGAACCAAGTGGAGGTTGCAAAGATACAGCTGAAGGACATAGCCAGGACTTGGTGGCTTGCAGAGGAGGCTCGCTTGAAGAAGCCTATCTCTTGGGATACGTTCTCCAAGAGCTTTTATAGCAGGTTCTTTCCCGCCACTGCTCAGAAAGATATGGAGGAGCAATTCATCAGGCTTCAACAGGGGAACAGATCCGTGGATGAGTATGCTGCAGAATTCCTCAGGCTGAGTCGCTTTGCCCTTACATGGTGTCAGATGAAGAGAAGAGGGCAAGCAGGTTTCAGCAGGGTTTACACATGGAGATCCAGATGTTTCTGATGCCCCAGCAGCTGAAGACCTATGCTGAGGTTCTCACCATCGCTCGAGAGGTGGAGCGTGGGTTTCAGAAGAAGCAAGAGAACCAGGCCATGAAGAGGCCGTTTGTGCCGGTGGGCAGAGGAGGACCATCCAGAGCAGCGAAGGTCTAGGCCAGGCAACCATTCAGGGCAGTTCCTTACCAGGTGGCTCGACCAGGTCTTATCTGCAATTTCTGCCAGAAACCAGGACACTCTCAGCAGGATTGCCGGAGGGCAAATGGATGGTGTTTGGTGTGTGGAGCACGAGACCATGCCGTGGAGACCTGTCCGCACAGGAGAGTGGGGTTTGCTAATCAAACCTTGCCGGCACCTCAAGGGCAGAATGTACAGAGGGTACTACCAGGGCCAGTTGGGCAGAGGCACCAGGGACCAGTGATGAGGAGAGCTCTTCCCCTTCCTCCACCGCATGTTGTTCGCCCAGTGCAGAGAGGAGCCAGGACGGCAGCAGGACGTGGTAGAGGTCAGGCCTACAACCTGTCAGCAGAGGAGGCTGAGGCTTCAGAGGAGGTGATTACAGGTAACATCAGAGTTCATTCAATACCTGTTCTCGCTCTCTTCGATTCGGGTGCATCCCACTGTTATATCTCCGACCATTTTGTGGCTGTTCATTCCATACCTGTTAAGGCTTTAGACCACAAGTGGGAGATAAGTACCGGGAATGGGGTAGTTATATCTTCTAGAGTTTGTGCTGACTGTCCAGTGGAGCTTTGTGGGAAGACCTTGGCCATAGATATGCTCGTACTAGACACCAAAGGGTACGACGTAATCTTAGGCATGACTTGGCTCAGTCAATACTATGCTGTGATCGACTGTAGAGGGAGGAGGATCAATTTCAGAATCCCTCATCAGCCGGAGTTCCAGTTTAGTGGAGAGGTGAAGCCTGCTAAGAAGGAGATTCAAATGACCACTTCGGAGGTTCTGAAGGGAGTGCCAGTGTGGGATGAATTTCCAGAAGTCTTTGCTGAGATTTCAGGACTTCCACCGGAGAGGATAGTGGAGTTCTCCATTGATACAATTCCAGGGACAGCTCCTATATCTAAGGCTCCATACAGGATGGCACCGACGGAGTTGGAGATCCTGAAGAAGCAGCTGCAGGAGTATTCGGACAAGGGATTGATTCGGCCGAGCACTTCACCATGGGGAGCTCCAGTGCTCTTGGCGAATAAGAAGGATGGTGGTAAGAGGCTTTGTATTGATTATAGGGAATTGAACAAGGTCACCATCAAGAACAAGTATCCCTTGCCCCGGATTGATGATTATTTGATCAGCTCCATGGAGCCCGTGTATTTTCTAAGTTAGATTTGCAGTTGGGTTACCATCAGCTGAGGGTGAAGAAGGAGGATGTTCCGAAGACGGCATTCAGGACTCGTTATGGCCACTATGAATTTCTAGTTATGCCTTTCGGAGTCACCAACGCCCCTGCGGTTTTCATGGACTTGATGAATCGAGTGTTCTCCCCTTACCTAGATCAGTTTGTAGTTGTATTCATAGATGACATCCTGATCTATTTAAGGAATGAGAAGGAGCATGCAGAGCACTTGAGGATTGTGTTGCAGACTCTTCAGCAGGAGCAGCTTCATGCCAAGAGGAGCAAGTGTGAATTCTGGTTGGATAGCATAGCTTTCCTTGGACACATAGTTTCAGCAGAAGGAATTTCAGTTGATCCTAGTAAAGTCCAGGCAGTGCAGAATTGGCCAGTTCCGAAGACGGTGACCGAGATAAAGAGCTTTCTTGGACTAGCCGGATATTACAGACGCTTTGTCCAGGATTTCTCTAGACTTGCAGCTCCGTTGACCAGGCTCACCAGGAAAGGGGAGAGATACTTATGGACAGAAGATTGTGATGCAGCATTTGAGCAGTTGAAGCAGAGGCTTATCACAGCTCCAATCTTGAGGACTCCTTCAGGAAGAGGAGGGATGGTCATTTTCTGTGATGCATCAGGTAAAGGCCTGGGGTGTGTGCTTATGCAACATGATCATGTTATAGCATATGCATCTAGGCAGTTGAAGCCTCATGAGAGGAATTACCCAACTCATGACTTGGAGTTGGCAGCTGTGATATTTGCTTTGAAGATCTGGAGACACTACCTTCTGGGAGACAAAGTGTTGATATACACAGATCACAAGAGCCTCAAGTATATTTTCTCACAGAAGGAGTTGAATATGAGGCAGAGGAGGTGGTTGGAGCTTATGGCGGACTACGATATTGACTTGCAGTATCATCCAGGCAAAGTCAATACCGTACCGGATGCACTGAGCAGGATGCCAGAGAACAGAGTGCTAGTCCACCTCTCGCAGCAGAGGGAGTTGATTCAGGAATTCATCAGATTGGATTTGATGTTGGTGCAAGGAGGTGATAAGGCAGGGCAGCTTATGACTTTACAGATCCAGTCATCATTGATAGAGGAGATCAAGGGAGCTCAGAAAGAGGACCCCAGATTGCAGACATTCAGAGCTCAGGTGGAGGCTGGATTGAGGACTGATATTTGCATTCATCCAGATGGTGCATTGTATTTTGGAGATAGACTTTGTGTTCCCCAGGGAGAAGTCAGACAGAAGATTTTGGAGGAAGCTCACAGTTCAGCTTATTCTATACATCCAGGAGGAAACAAGATGTACCAGGACCTGAAGAAGCACTTTTGGTGGAATGCTATGAAGAGGGAGATAGCCCAGTTTGTTGCTAAGTGCTTGGTTTGTCAGCAGATTAAGATCGAGCATCAGAGATCAGCTGGACTTCTTCAACCTTTGCCGATACCCGAATGGAAGTGGGAGCACATCACCATGGATTTTGTGACGGCATTACCTCGGAGTCCTAGGGTAATAATGCTGTGTGGGTTATAGTTGATCGCCTCACCAAGTCAGCTCACTTCATACCATTCAGGGTAGGCCAGTCGACAGAGGTTCTGGCAGATAAGTATATGAAGGAGGTGGTTCGTCTGCATGGAGTTCCAGTTAGTATTGTGTCAGATAGAGACACCAGATTCAGATCTCATTTCTGGGAGAGTCTCCAAGAAAGTCTGGGAACTCGTCTGAAATTCAGTACTTCTTATCATCCTCAGACAGACGGACAATCTGAGAGGACTATCCAGATCCTTGAAGATATGTTGAGGGCTTGCATGATTGACTTTGGGGGATCTTGGGAAGACCATCTTCACTTGGCCGAGTTTTCATATAACAACAGCTACCAGGCAAGTATTAAGATGGCACCCTTTGAGGCATTGTATGGTAGGAAGTGCCGATCACCGATTTGTTGGGATGAAGTCGGTGAGAGGAGTCTTTTGGGACCAGAGATTCTGATGCAGACGACAGAGAAAGTCAGAGTCATCAGAGATCATCTCAGGGCTGCTCAGAGTAGGCAGAAGAGTTGGGCAGACACTCGGAGAAGGCCATTAGAGTTCCAGGTTGGAGATCATGTATTCTTGAGGATATCACCTACCAAGGGAGTGATCCGGTTCGGTGCTCGTGGGAAACTAAGTCCAAGGTATATTGGCCCATTCGAGATCCTGGATCGTGTGGGAGATGTGTCCTATAGATTGGCATTGCCGCCATCTTTGGACGGGGTGCATAATGTCTTCCACGTGTCTCAGTTGAGGAAGTATGTCTGGGATGACAGCCATATTCTGGATCATTCCGAGCTGGAGCTACAACCGGATTTATCATACCAAGAACAGCCGTTGGCCATCCTGGATAGGAGTGTCAAGACACTGAAGAACAGAGCTATTCCATTGGTATTGGTGTCATGGAACAGGCATGCGCCAGGAGAGGCCACTTGGGAGCGAGAGGACGTTATCCGGGAGCGTTATCCTCAACTTTTCTCATCTTGATTGGGTAAGACTCTTTTCTTCTACTCTCCTTTACCGTTATCTTTCCTTGTATCCATATCTATCTGTTGCTTTTCCTGTTATCTTTCACCTTATGAAATTTCGAGGACGAAATTTTTGTAAGGTGGGTAGATTGTAATACCCCTCTCCCGGAATACGTACTTAGTTACGTATTCAGTCTTTCGATCGTATTTTCCGATGTACCTTCCGTATTTGACCGATTTTAATTTCAAATATCATTTTTCAATATTTTAGATTTTTTGTGATTTTCTGGAATTTTCTGGAATTAAAATGAATTTCTTCAAGACCGGTGTCGGCCAGTATCGCTGACCGATTTCCGAATTTTTATCTTCCAAACTGTTAGGAATTTTTAGAAAGTCCTTTAGACTTTATTGCTTAGAATCATATTTCCTGCTTATACTCTTTTTCTGAGAATTTTATAAATTTATGAAAATTCTTTCGGAGTCGGTAAATAACTGATTCCGGGATTTTTAATTAAAAATCTATACAGTATTTCTTCAAACGGATTTCACCATGAGTCTTCAAATATTTTCTTGATTTTTGGTAAAATTTTCAGACCAATCCGAGATACTTGAATTTCGGACATTTTTCCAAAATTTGCAAAATTCCTTTTCCACCTCATGTGCCACCTCATTTCCCACTCACACTTCACCTAACCCCACTCACTCTCTCCCTCTCCCACAGCCGCCAAGTGGCCAAAGAGAGGACACTCACCTCACCCCTCCTTTTGCAAGAAAACCCTTCCCTTTCACTTTAATTCCTCTCCCTTTACAAAAATCACAAACCTATATATGCATTGTCATTTGCAAATTGCCCTTTTTCTCATTTCTTCACCAAGAGAAGAAATCTTCTTCAAAATTCCCTTCTCCTTCCACAACTGAACCCTAGCTCCAAGATCACTTCAAGACCTTTCCCTCCAGCCCAAGGCAACTCCAAGAGCACTTCTTCAACCTCAAGCTTCAACAACAAGTGTGGAGTGAAGCCATCATCTCCATCCTTGAATCAAGTCACAATTGAACCTATCCCAAGTGAGTATTTCACTCACCAAGACTTGTATTAGCCCTAGGATACTTGTATCTACACTTCTTGTACACCTAGGTCACCAAAAACCACGAATTGAACCATCAAACACACTTCCAGAAATTCTGATCTGCTCACTGTTCTTCACAGTATTAGTCGACTCATCATAGGAACTAGTCGACTAGAACACTTAGCTGAAACTTAGTTTTCTGGAAAAACCCAGTATTAGTCGACTTGCCCCAAATATTAGTCGACTAACAAACTCTCTGGAAACCCATATTAGTCGACTCCTAAATTTACCTAGTCGACTAATCCATCTTGGACCAGAAAACCCAACTTTCTGTATCAGCAGACTTAGTCGACTTAAGTGTCTATTAGTCGACTAGAACTCCCTATTAGTCGACTAACCTTCCTACCCTAGTCGACTAATTTTCCCTGAAACAGAATTCTAACTCTCTGTATCCCAGTATTAGTCGACTAACCCTTACCCCTAGTCGACTAATCCTGACTGTGTGTCATAGTTAATTTCTGTTCTGAATTTGGTTCTTATACTTGATACATGTGTATTATATCTTGCTTGTTCATGCTTCAATACTGGCTCAACATGACTTATTACTGAATGGATGTATCTCTTGTTACCTCATGACTTATTATTGCATATACTCGTTTCATGACATGTTAAACAGTAATATCACCACTTATCATGCCATCTCTTAAAACTAAGCATGATACACTTGACTTTTACATAAAAAGCACCAACTTACATATGGGTCGGGGGAAATATGCGGATATCGATATGTGTTCGTGTTTACAGTGGTATTAGGTTGTGCACTATATTTTCCGGTCTTACCTGCGGTACTCCAGGGGACCGAGGGGAGTGCTTCCTCCCTTTCCTGTTTACTGTCATGACAAGGGCATACATAAGACCCTCCTGTTAGCCTAGCGGCAGGTTCCGTCTTCAAGCAACGGAACAATCCTGGGCCGTGGTCCCGGGTATGCACGGGACCCACTGTAAACATAGTTCGTCGATACAACCGCTGTTTCCAATAACAACCTTGTTTCACTAGGATATGGATCTATGTGCTCTGGGACGCTGGGTCACATAGCTAGATATCACAGTAAGACAAGTAATAATAATAAGACATTAACTATAGATTCATTGCATATGATCTTACCTTATTGAGTTACATCGCTTGTTATTCATTGCTATTTATTGTAACTTCATTACCTCTATTCATGATCCTTATGTCACTTGACTATCTTTTATTTGTCATTATATGTCTTGACCCTTTGGATTTGCATATTCAGATTCCGAGGCCTGGGTCGAAGTGGAGCCATCCACCGAAGATCAGGCTTTCTTTAGTGAGCAGGCAGATTAGCTCCGGTCCTCGTGCCAGACTCTTCCTTTGGTTCACGGGATCTCCACCCATTTCGTGAGCACTTTTGTATTTTTGATTGTATATCGTTCTTTTTGGACTTGGGTTGTGATAAAGGACACTTGTAAAGTGATTTTGCTTATCATAACTTGTATAGCTTTGTATTTATCTTTTGTAAGTTGGCATATGAATATACCACGCTGTGTGTTGTACTCTGATACTTGTTGTACTTAATGCTTAGCGTATATACGTGGGGGCACCATCTGACCTACGTATATGCGTTGCAGTAACGTTCCCGTATCATTGGGATCGGGGCGTTACATTCATACACACACACACAAGTTTTCAGTTTAAAGTTTATTTGATTTTGATTTTTCAGTTTAACCGATATTGGATTTCATGTCAAAAATATAGATATAAATTTTTATATGTATATTAGATTCTATCCATATACAATATGTTTCAAAGTTATTTTAATATCATGTTTTTGTATTTACATGTGTTTTAGAAAAATCAGATTTTCATTTCAAAGTTTTATTTTTGAAAATACCGATTTTGTATTTAAGCCAAATTTCAATATCATAAAAATGGTTCAAATTGTTTATAATATGTGTTGAATTTTAGCCACACATATCTGTATTTCAAAGATAAAATAAGAACTTATTTTTGTGAAATTTATGTGATTTTATGGGATTTATTTGATAATAAAAAGCCAAGTTTTTACATCCCTTTATAGCTGGACTGGCCTTCTGCCGGTCGACCGCTGCAGAAGTCAGTCGGTCGACCCCGACATGCACAAGCGTGCACGCTAGCTTGGGCTGGTGGGCCGGTCGACCGAACGGTCGACCGTCCAGAGAGCTCTGCTCTCTGGAAATGGTCCCGGTCGACTGGCCGATCGACCGGCAGAGAGCTGCTGCTCTCTATATCCAGCCCCAGTCGATCGGGCGGTCAACCGGCAGAGATCCGTTGCTCTCTGTTTTCAATCCCGGTCGACCGAGCAGTCGACCGATGGCACAACGGTCAGAAAATTGACCGTTGGCAAGTCGACCGGGCGGTCGCCCGGAAGGGCAAATTTGCCCTTTCCTGCTGCCAATGGGCAGATTCTGTTTTGGGTTATAAATACCCCTCATTTGAGTTGGTTTTAGCTACCAATTTCAAGAGAGAAAATCTTCATCTTCTTAAGTATTTTAGCTAGAAGTTTTAAAAGAGTTTTTGGGTTTAAAGTCTTATTTATATTGTTTTTAAAGTGTTGGAATTTCAAAGAAAATAGAGCCTTTTGGGAATTGATTTTTGATCTAAATTTCAATATCTATTTGGAGATTTTCTCAAGTGTTTTTCTTTGTTCCAAATACTTTATTTTCTCACACTTGAGCTATCTATCTATCCTATCTATTAGGATCTATTTTGTGGGAAAATTGATTTGTGGTTGTTGATACCACCAAGAGTTGTAAACTGTCCTTACTTTGTGATATCCCTCTAGTGAGAGGTGTTTGTGTTGTTATTCCTCTAGTAAGAGGTGATTGTGGAGATTGTATTGGTATCCCTCTTAGGGAAGAGGTGATTCTAGAGTTGTAGCTTTGAGCCTTATCCCTCTATTATGAGGTTGATCTTGTTTGGCTAAGTGCCCATCCCTCTAAGTGTAGAGGTGATTCGTGTTGTGCCTTGCCTCTTAGTAGAGGTTGTATTTGTTAGAAAAAGGAGTTGTGTACTCCCAGTTTGTATTACCCAAATCCTCAGTGGAGATTCCTGTGTGGGAAGTCCAATGTGGACGATATAGTGAAAATCCTGTTGTGTGAAGGCGGGGACATAGAGCAGTGGCTCGAACCTCGAAACATATCTTGGTATTTGTGTTTAATCCACTATCTCTAAACTCTCTCTCTTTTATATTGTGCATTGCATCATATTGTTTATATCATATATATGCTTGGTTTGATTATGTGCCATACTTGTGTTGAACCAAGAGAGTTTCAAATAGCACCTCAATTCTTATTTAGAGGAATTTAGAAGAGATATTTCAGATCCCTTGACCGGGAATTCGGCTACACTCTTTGGTTACACTAAGTGTGTTACACTTTATTTTTAATTCTACATTATTTGTCATTAGATTAGCCATACACCTATTCAACCCCCCTCTAGGTATACTTATAATTGGTATCAGAGTCTACGCTCTTGATATTAGGTTTAACCACCTAGGAGTGAGATCTTGATTGCTAATCTAGTATTTGTATTTGCACACTTATCTTGTTTACACACACTCATGGATTACCTTGCACCTCCCATGTTTGATGTTTCTAACATTGTTATGTGGAAGTATAAGATGAGTATGTACCTAAAAACCCTAGGATTGCATGTTTTCCTTACCGCTACTAAGAAATCCTGTCTTGATAATAGCAAGCATATAGAGACCAATGCACAAGCCCTTGAGCCACTTAGGAGCACTTTAAGAAAAGAATATTTGTTTATAGTTTCTCATTGTGATTCCGCTTTTGCAGTGTGGAACACTTTGACCTCTCCAAAGCTTCAAGCGCCAAACATTGCGAAGAAGGAATCTAGTGAGGATGAATCCGAACAACATTGCTATATGGTCCAAGGAAATGACTCCTTTGAGGTAAATTTAGAAACTCAACTAGATGATAGTGCTAGTTCTTCCGGCGATAATTATGTTGATGTCGATGCTTTAAATGAAGAACTATCTATTGTTTGTAAAAACCTCTTACAAAAATACCAACTCTTAAAAAAGAAAACCTTTAATTTAAATAAAGAAAATAAGGATTTGATTTCAAAACTTAATTTAGCTTTGCAAGAGAAGGTTGAGATTCAAATGAACGTGACTCATTGAAATCCCAACTTGACCTTACCCTAAAAGAAAATGAAATCTTGAAAAATAAAAATACTTGTGATGAAGTTTTAAAGAAAAATGAAGTTCTATCTTCAAAACTTGTTTTTGTTTAAAAGAAAATGATTCTTTGAAAAACAAAATTATTTCTATTTCAAAGGATTTGGATTTGATTTCTAACGAAAATAAATCTTTGAAAAATGATTTGTCTTCACATGTTTGTTATGCTAGTGTAACTTCACCACCTAGTATACCTATGGCATGCTCCACCTCTTTTTCTATTAATGCAAATGATATATGTGCTTTAAAGAAGAGTGTTAATTGTTTGGGCTCCACTTTAAGCCAATGTGACATGAACCACACACGGTTGGAATCCATGGTTTGAAAGAAACAAGTTCCACATATGCATGCACACAAACAACGGCATACACATGCTTCCCACGTTCATACATATAACACCATGTATGCTCATGTGTACACTTGTACACATTGTGGACGTAAGGGCCACCTTGCAAAATTTTGTTTTGATAGGATACATGATTCAAATTTTGCAAATAAATTTGTTTGGGTTAGGAAAGGTGCTAACCCCCATGGACCCAATAGAGTATGGATACTAAAAGCCACTCCTATTTTATTTGATGCAGGTATGGGCTCTCACTCGACGTGAGGGTATTGGTGCCTTGAGGTGAATGCGTTCCGAGCTAAACAGTAACAATTTTGGATGCATCACTTTCAATGGGAGTTTGGTGGGAGGACAACCATGGTTTGGAGATATAGAGATGTGCCCTAATTGTTTTGGTAACGATCTTTAACTCCCATTTAGTTTACATGCTTTTATGTTGTTGATTTTTAGCATGTTTTTACTATGTTAAATGCCATGATATTTAGACTTGTGATATACATGTTAGTATTTGAGATACACCCATATTCATATGGACTACTATTTTTGTGTTCTCACTTTAATTTAACTATTGTGTATGTCCTAGTCCTAAAACATGTGCATTTAACTTAATGATCATATTGGTTTATGTTTTGTTTTATGCTTCATGGTTTTGATTACAAGTTTAGATGTAGCTTTCATTAAAACTTGTGTATATACTTGTACAACTAGTGAGCCACAAATAGATTATTATATGTTTGTACTTGATTGCTTATTTGTACTCATTAGATGTATTAGTATAGCCTAATTTTAATGATTAATGCATTTCAAACTTGTATTCTCATTTTATACATGTTTTTATATGTTTAACTTCATGTATATGTTAAATTATTTAAAACTTTTGGATATACATATATACTCTTGAGTCATTTGCCCTTTATGCAAAATTCTTTGTGGACTCATTTGTGTTTAGGATATGTATGTTTACCTTTAGTTATTAACAAAATATACATATGCCTTGAAATTGGAATTATTTGATGAAAATTAAATTTTCATGTTTTCATAATTATGAAGGAATTTCATATTGAGACTTATTGCCTATTCCCATGATTATACTTTTCACATCATTCATGTACACTCATATTACTTGATGTTTTTCTCATGACTTTGTTTTCATGATTATTATATGTGCTATATAGACTTAGAGTGTTGATGATTGTGTGATTTTCATATTTTCATGAATATATTCTTATTTTATTCCTTACTTGAAGGTTTTCGTACTAGTTTTCAAGTTTATCATAAAACTAGTTGCGTATTTCTTCATTTTAGAAGAGTTTTCGAACTTGTCAAAATTATTTTCAAATCCTATTTTTGAAAACTCCTTCCATCAAACGGTGGTTGGATAGGCGACCATGCCTTATATGCTCAAGTTGAAAATCATTTTTGAAAGTACACCTAGAGGGGGGGTGAATAGGTGTACGGCTAATCTAATGAACAAATGCGAAAATTAAAACTTAATTGCAACACACTTAATGTAACCAACGAGTGTATCCGAATTCTCGGTGAAGGGCTCTGGACTAACTCCTCTTGATTTCTCTGAATAAGAGTTGAGGTGCTATATGAAACTTTCGTGGTTAAACACAAGTGAGGCACACAAACAATCACAACCAAGCATGTATATGATATGGCAATATGAATCAATGCACAAAGTAAGAGAGAGTTAGAGTCAATGGATCAAACGCAAACACCGAGATTTGTTTCGAGGTTCGAGCACCCAGCTCTACGTCCCCGCCTTCACACAGAAGGATTTTCACTTACTTGTCCACCCAGGACTTCCACACAGGGAACCTCCACTGAGGATTTTGGGCAATACAATACCGGGAGTACACAACTCCTCTCTCAATTACAACACAACCTCTACACTTAGAGGTTAGGCACAAAGCCACTCAAACACAATCACCTCACACTTAAGGGAAGGGCACAAAGCCAAACAACCAATCAACCTCTCACTAGAGGGATAAGGCACAAAGTCACCACTCCAAAAATCAACCTCTACACAATAGGGATATCACAAATAAGGAGGGTTTATAACTTGGTGATCACAAAGACCACAAACCAAGTTCTTTCTCACTAAACAAAAATCCTAATAGATAGAATAGAATGATAAGCTCAAGTGTGAGAAAACAAAGTGTTTTGAACAAAGAAAATCACTTGGAAAAATCTCCAAATAAATATAGAATTTTTAGACCAAAAACAAATTCCCAAAAGACTATTTTCTTTGAATTAATAAAACTTTGAAAATAAATGAAGATTGATCTTTTAAACCCAAAAACTCTTTTGAAAAACTTACTCCTAAAACACTAGAGAAGATCAGAATTTTAGCTCTTAAAAACTTGTTAAAAAACAACTTCAAATGGGGTATTTATAACTCCCATAAAAATTCTGCCCATTGGCAGCTGACAAGGTCAAAAATGACCTTCCGGTCGGCCGGCCGGTCGACCAGCCAACGTTCAAAAATTTGACCGTTGAGTCCTCCGATCGACCGGCTGGTCGACCGTGCTAGATCCAGAGAGCAATTGCTCTCTGGCAGGTCGACCGCTCGGTCGACCGTGCCAAGGCTCACGGTCGACCGCCCCCACCCAAGAGTGGGGCACTTGCAGTCGGTCGACCGCTCAGTCGACCGGCCTAAGTGGCTGGCCATGTGCACGTCCTTGTGCACGTCGACCGACTGACCACTGGTCCGGTCGACCGTCCCGGTCGACCGCCAGGGCCTGGCAGATCAGGTTATAAGATTTAAAACTTGGTCTTTTGGCTTAAACAAAATCCCATAAAATCTCTAAAAATCTACAAAAATAGTTTCAGTATAATACTTTGATATACAACATGTTTGAGTAAAATTAAACCATGTTACAAACATTTTAAACTATTTTTGTAACTTAGAAATTTTTCCAAAAACAAAATCCGTATTTCCAAAACTTAGATTTTGAAATGGAAATCTGATTTTTCCAAAACACATCCAAATACAAAAAATATGATATTTAAACAACTTTTAAGCATGTTGTATATGAATGTAATCCAATATACATATAAAGATATATATCAATGTTTTTGACATTAAATCCGAAAATAAGTTTTGTTTAAATACAAAAACTTCAAACTCATGAAATAGACTATCAAACTAAGTGTGTTTAACTAGTTGAAGCATAGATGTATATAGAACAAATCTAATATACATTAAACCATTTAAACTTGTTTTGATTCTATCTATTCATGAAAACCAAGATCGGTTAAACCAAAAATCGAAAACCAATAAACATGAAACGTGTGTGTGTTGTGAACTTGAGTATATCACACTATCTAATCTTTAACAATAGATCTAAACAATAAACTAAACAACGAACCGAAGTCTTCTTGTAGAGCGCCGTCTCCAAGTCGACTCGATCCAAACGTGATCCACCGAGCTTGACTCCAAACGAGTGCTAGATATGAACTTTGACACTTGGGCTCTTGAATCACCATGTGAAAGCTTCAAAATATATTTTTGAAGCTAATCACCTACTAATATCTTGGTTAAATATCTGAAACTAAACATCAAAAGATTATTAGTAAACTATAACTACTTGAGTTAATTATCATCAAAACTAGAGTGGAAGGCCTCTGGGCCAACAATCTCCCCTTTTTGATGATGATAAAACTCATGGAGTTATATATGCATGGATTAAAGTTAAGCTTCAAAGAAGCTCCCCCTTAACTCATGCATAGAAATATAAAATAAAATATGCAATGAATATTAAACATGAATATGCATAAACATGCACAATGAAATAAACATGCTCTTGATACCAAACTTTTTAAAATAAATTCCTTTTCCTTTGTTTAAAATAAACATGTTCTTAATTATCAATTGAAAATATAAACTTAAAATATTACTCTTGATACCAATAAAAATTTCAATTGAAAACTTTATTAATAAGAGCAATAACAGCTCTTGATACCAATCAATAAAAATTCTTGATACCAACTGAAAGATAATCAATAAAAGATCTTGATACCAACAATAAAAATTTTAACAAAAGTTCTTGATACCAATAAACCAAAACAACAAAGTATGTTCTCTTGATACCAATATCAACAAAACATCAAAACATCAAACAAGCTCTCTTGATATCAATATGAAACAAACTTTGATATAAACTTACAAATAAACAATAAACATGCATATAAACTCAAATACTTCTCCCCTTTTTTGTCAATCATCAACAAAGGGGTCAAAGAAAACAATAAAACAATGTTCTCCCCCTTTTTGTCTTAAACAAAAAAAATATCAACAAGGGGTGAAATCAAATCAAAACATTTTGATACCAATTGAAAAGAAATATATCAATTTAGTGCATCATGATATCAATTGAAAATAAATAAAACATACCAATTGAAAGTACATAAAACAAATGTTTTTAATTTAAATAAACATGTCTATATTATACCAATTGAAAGTAAATAAAACATGTTGAAGAATTCAACCAAAAATTTTGATATCAATTGAATGATGTAGACATATAGATAATCTTGATATCAATTGTAAAGATTAGTACCAATTGAAAGTAATTTTTCATTAGGAGCATATGATACCAAAAAAATCAATATCATTTTTCAATCATTTTTCAACATAAAGTGTGGGAGTAAAATACCAAAGATAAACAAAATCAATTAAAAGGTGAAATATGAATTTTCTCTCCATTTATGAAATACCAAACAAAATGATGCATAAGCTTGTATAAGATACCAATTGAAACATAATCAATTGAAATATAATAACCACTTAAGAGAACACACTTAGCATAACCAAAATTTGTGCTCAAAGATATAGAGATATAGTAAGCACAAATAAAGCATATATATATATATATATATATATATATATATATATATATATATATATATATATATATATATATATATATGTATGGAAAATTGAATACCAATCGAAATTGACACTATTTGAAATTGAAACATACATATATAAAAACATATATGAGTATACAAAAAGAATATCAATAGTGATACCAATTGAAAAGATCCAATGATACCAATTGAAAACATAATAAGATTAAGTGTATAAGTCATACTTCCTACCACCCATTTCATGCACATGTTTAAAAGGATTTTCAATAATAAGCATACAAGGCATGGTCTGTTGGCCCAAAGGCCTTCCACTCTAGTTTTGATGATGATTAACTCATGAAGTTATGTGTACTAATAATCTTGTGATTTTAGTTTCAGATCATTAATCAAGATGTTAGTAGGTGATTAGCTTCATCAAAGATGCTTTGGAAGCTTTCACATAGTGATTCAAGAGCCCAAGCGACAAGATCATATATAGCACTCACTGGAGTCAAGCTCGGTGGATCACGAAGTTTTGGATCGAGTCGGCTTGGAGACGGCGCTCTACAAGAAGACATCGGTACCTAGTTTTTAGTTTGTTTAGATCCATGTGTAAAGATTAAAATAGTATGATATGCTCAAGTACACAACACACACGTTTCATGTTTTGAATATTGGTTTTCGGTTTTTCTGTTTTTGGTTTAACTGATCTTGGTTTCATGAATAGATAGATCAAAACAAGTTTACATGGTTTAATGTATATTAGATTTGTTCTATATACATGCATGCTTTAACTTCTTAGACAAACTTAGTTTGATAGTCTATTTCATGAGTTTTATGTTTTGGTATTTTTAACAAAACATTTTTTGGAATTAAAGTCAAAAACATGGATATATATATATGTTTCATGTATATAGGATTATATCCATATACATCATGCCTAAATGTTGTTTAATATCATGTTTTTGTATTTGGATAAGTCTTGGACAAAATGTATTTTCAATTCAAAAATCCAAGTTTTAGAAAATACAGTTTTGATTTTTGGTAAAAATGATAAGACACAAAAATGTTTCAAAATATTTGTTATTTGTGATGAAATTTTTATCACAAGTTTATATTTTTAAAATAAAATGATAAAACTATTTTTGTGTAATTTTAGAGATTTTATGGGAATTTTTAGGATTAAAAATTACATGTTTTTCTGACCAGAACTACTGCTGCCAGGCTAGGTCGGTCGACTGGACGGTCGACCGGACCAAGTAGCAGGTCGACCGTAGCGGTCGATCGACGTGCACGGATACATGCACGCTGGCTTACCCATAAGCCGGTCGACCGTACGGTCGACCGACTGAGAGCAGGTTGCTCTCGGGTTTCTCCCGGTCGACCGGGCGGAGAGCCGTTGCTCTCTGGTTTTGGGGACGGTCGACCGCCCGATCGACTGGTAGCTGCCTGCGGTCAAAAGTGACCATTGGCCGGTCGACTGACCGGTCTACCGGTAGTTCATTTTTGGCAGTTTCTGCTGCCAACGGCTATAATTTTCTGGGGGCTATAAATACCCCATTGGAAAGAGTTTTTCAAAAAGATTTTTGGTGCTAATTTTTCCTGACTCTCTAGTATTTTCACAGCAATCAAAAGAAGTTTTTGTGCTTTAAATTGAACAATCTATTTGGTGTTTTTGTTAGGGTTTGGAAAATCAAGAAAGGGATTTTGGGAAAAGATTTTGATTCAACTTCTTCATCTTGGTTTCTAATTTTTCCTAAAGATTTTCTTTGAGTTTTTGATTTTCATTCCTTTGGTTTTCTCCACACTTGAGCTACATCTACTATCTTATTCTATAGGATCTTTGTGTGAGAAAAGAGATTGTCTGTAGTCTTTTGATCACCAAGTTGTAAACCCAATCTTTGCTTGGCTTTGTGCCTTTCCCTCATTGTGTTGAGGAGGTTGTGCATTTGGGTTGTATCCCTCAAGTAGTGAGGTGATCCTTGTGTAGCTTTGTGCTTATCCCTCAAGTTGTGAGGTGATTGTTTGTTGGCTTGGTGTTGTGCCTCAAGGAGGAGGTTGTGTTTGTAAAGAGAGGAGTTGGGTACTCCTTGTGATTGTATTGCCCCAAATCCTCAGTGGAGGTTCCCTTTGTGGACAAGCTAGTGAACTTGAAATCCTTCACTGTGGTGAAGGCGGGGATGTAGAGCTGGGTGCTCGAACCTCGAAACATATCTTGTTGTTTGCGCTTGATCCCTTGGCTCTTACTCTCTCTCTATATTGTGCCTTGCATCAATTCATATTGTTCATTCATATTTATTTGCTTGGCTTGTTTGAGTGTGCATCTCTTGTTAATTGCAATTAGTTTTTAAATTCCGCATTAAGTTCATTAGATTAGCATTATCACCTATTCACCCCCCTCTAGGTGATTTCAATTGGTATCAGAGCCTCCGCTCCTGATATTTAGGTTTAACCACCTAGGAGTGAGATCTTGGTTTGCTAATCTTCATTTGCATTTTTCATTTACACACATTTAGTTTGCACTCATGGATAGCCCTCCTATGTTTGATTTTTCTAAACATGATATTTGGAAGGCCAAGATGAGTAGTCATTTAAAAAGCCTAGGACATCTAGTTTATCAAGCCACTACTCAAGAATCCTACCCTAATGCTAGCAAGCATAAAAAGGCAAATGCATTAGCACTTAAGACACTTAGAGCATCTCTTAATGAAGATCTTTTACATGTGTTTGCTCATTATGACTCGGCTTTTGCAGTTTGGAGCATATTGACTTCTCCCGAGCTACCAAGGATTATCAACAAGTTGAGAAGATCTAGGAGAGACAAGTCCGACGAGCATTGCCTCATGGTCCAAGGGAAAGACTCCCTTGAGGTACAATCGGATTCTCAACTAGATGATAGCTCTATTTCCTATTGTCATGGTTGTTTTGAAGTTCAAACATTGAATATGGAACTTGCTCAAAAGCTTGAAATTTTTTTGGAAAAACATGATTTGTTGAAAAAGAACAATTTTGAACTAAAAGAAGAATTAAAGGATTTGTGTTCAAATTTTGAATTGATTTTGCAAGAGAAGGAAGAGATTGCAAATGAACGTTACTCACTTAAATCTCAACTTGACCTTGTCCTAAAGAAAAATGAGTTTTTGAAAAGCAAAAAGGATTGTGATGATGTTGTGAAAAACAATGAGGTTTTATCGTCTAAATTAGATTTTGTTTTAAACGATAACCTTTCTTTGAAAAATAAAATTGAGTTCATTACAAAAGAATTGGATTTTGTTTTAAAGAAAAATAAATCTTTGGAAATTGAATTGTCTACACATGTTTGCCATGCTAGTGTAGTTTCACCTAGCACATCTTTTGCATGCTCCACTTTATCTTCTAGTATTGAGAATGACATAAATGTTTTGAAGAATAGTGTAGATTGTTTGGGCTCCACTTTGAGCCAATGTACTTTAAATCATACACGCTTGGAAACCTTGGTTCGTAAGAACAAGGTCCATCTTTGCATGTACACCCATCACGGCATACACATGCTCATCACGATCACAAACTTCACACTATGTATGCCCATGTGTACACGTGTACACATTGTGGTCGAAAAGGCCACCTTGCTAGATTTTGTTATGATCGTTTACATGTTGAAAATTTAGCAAATAATCTTGTTTGGGTTAGGAGAGATACTAACCCCTATGGACCCAAAAGGAAATGGGTACCAAAGACCACCCCTAAAATTTTTTATATAGGTGTGGGCTCTCGCATCACGTGAGAGTAGCGGTGCCTTGAAGTGGATGCGTTCCGTGCTTAAAGAAAACAATTTGGATGCATCACTTTCAAGGGGAGTTTGGTAGAGAGGACCACCATTGGTTTGGAGAACTAGAGAGGTGCCTTCATCAGTTTTGGTATCAATCTCTAACTCCCGTTTACATTTGCATGCTTTTCATGTCATTGATTTATAGCATGTCATATTTTAAAGCTCATTATGATTATGCCATGTGATTTAAATTAGTGATATACATATTTAGTTATTTGAGACACCCATATCTTTGTGTTCTCACTTTGTTTTTAAACTAATATGTATGTCCTAGATCTAATGCATGTGCATGTACATAATGATCATATGTGTGTTTATGATTTTTGTATTGTTGTGATGTCTATAGTTTATTATGTTAAATGCCATGATTCTTAGATCATTGACATGCATGTATAGCTTTTGAGATCACCCATGTTTATATGGACCCATATGTTGTATTCTCACTATTTGTTTAGCTATTATGTATATCATAACTCTAATAGCATGTGGATTTACATCATGATCTTATTTATGTTTATCATGTTGATTTATGTCTTGTTTTGTGCTTCATGATTTGAATATATGTTTAAATGTTAGTTTTCATTAAGACTAGGTATATACTTGTACATAGAATGGGACACAAGTAAATCATTATATGTTTATACTTGAATGCTTATCTGTACCCGTTAGATGTGCTAGTATAGTCTAGTTTTGATGATTCATGCATTCTAACTTATATTCCCTATTTTGGATGTGTTTTATGATAATGTGTTTTCACTTCATGTATATGTCTACTTTGCCAAACCTTAAAATATACATGTATACCCCTTGAGTCATTTGCTTTTCATGCAAATCTTTATTATGGACTTGTAACGCCCCGATTCTGCGGGTACGGAGACGTTGCTGCAACGTATATACGTAGGTCAGAAATACCCTAACGTATATACGCTAAGCATCAGTACAGGCAAGAATCAGAGTACGGAAGCAAGTGGTGCATTATACATTCCAACACATGAGTACAATACAAAGTTATCACCAGAGGTGATAAATATTACAAGAATATTACATCACTGATAGGCACAAATGCGAGAATACAAAGAGATGTACATGTATGAACAGTATAATGGCACTCACGAGTTTACAAAAGGAAAACTCGAGAGGCACACAGGGGGCCTGGAAGGATAGAGCTCTGGATGATCTGCTGGAGATCCACGCTACCGCTGCGCTTTTCAGGTCAGCAACTGGGATTCTACAAGCTACAAGCTCCGACATGCTCCAAGCCCCAGGACCTGGACATGAGGATCCAGGGGAGTCAGATAGAACTCCCCAGGCGAGTGGTGATACGAATGCCAAGTGGCGAGCATAGGTAAGCATGCAGGAGCGAGTAGATATAAAACAAGTGATATCAAGCAGGAACTACTCATGGTATGATAAGATAAGAGAAGGTAAAGAGATGAGAAGTAAAGTAGATAGGGCAACACCAGATATCTCCTAAACTAACATAAAACCGATAAAAACCGATAAAACTGATTACGAGCAAAACCGATTGTATAAGCTTAGGTCACGGCCCCATGAGACTAGTACCTCGAAGGAATAATCCAAATAAGGAAACCCTCATTTATATACCTTTATCCCATGTCACCGAAATCCGAGCGCGTACAACCCGAGTTACAAAACAACACATCAAATCACATATTCGCATTTATTATAATTGGGGCCGTCTAAGTTGTGGGCTTCGGTATGCGTCCCATTCCACATACCTCCACTTACAACTTATAAAGCAATTTATTTGGAAACTGATAAAGTTCGATGAATCATGTTTCGGATAGGCCCCGTACATGCCGGGACAACGGTCCAGGAGTATCCGGTGCTGAGCCGGAACGTACCGCTAGGTACCGGGACTTATTTACGCCCGAACAGGAATAGAGTATCGCAGATCCCATAGAAATAGGCCTAGGGCGTGTGCATACCTGGCAGGAATAAACAGGAGTAGGGGTGCCAGCACACCCCACGGAATCCCTGGTGGCCGCCAGGTGATCCCTCAAGTATGTGGCCACGTGCGGCTCGATAAGACCACCATAAACATGATTAATCAGGGCCCATCAGTTTCCCCCAAACCGGGTGCAAGTTGTCTTATTTATGATTTATTAGATAATTATCAGATTTCGAGAATGAGCAGGAAAAGTCAGGAATATCAGGAATACAGGTATCTCAGGAGTACAGAATGTACTATAATATATCAAGATGTAAACATGATATCAGGTCATCATTCCCGTTATCGTGATAATTATGAGAGTCAAGTATATCATGCCGGGTTTCAAGTGATAGCATGACAGGAGGATGATATTTGGCGGGTGACCAATCATGTCAAGAGATTGATATTAGTCCGGTGGCAAGTCATGTCATAACAAGGGGCCTTGCCAAGTAGTAGCATGTCTGGTGTTAGGTGATAACACATCAGTTGACAGGTGATACAAACAAGTGTTAAATAATAGCATGTATAAAGCATGTCAAGTGTTAACATGTCAGGTAAGTACATGGCATGTGATAAAGTAGTAGCAGAGCACAACCAAGCGGAGCTGAGCAAGCTGGAGGCACAGACAGCAAACAGTATTTAGCACTGGAGCGTCTGGCAAGGTTACCGGGACAACTCGGCTTAAAGTGCGAGTAAGAAATCCGGCAGCATCTTTCCTAAACGAATCTAGTGATAAGGCGCTGAACGCTGATCATGATAACCAGGCGGAGCTGAGAGACCTGACGGTCCCAATCACTTCCCTTTCGAGATAGTGAGAGACCGGAGGCTGAAGGACGGAGAGACCTGACGGTCCCAATCACTTCCCTTTCGAGATAGTGAGAGACCGGAGGCTGAAAGCTGAGGGACCAAGAACGCTCAGGGTTTAAGCGCACTCTCGGTGGCTACTAGCCATCCCAGGAGTGGGCTGAAACCCAGAGTTCAACGACCACGAAGGGTCGGCCACGCATAGTATAAAGCAGTAAAATACATATAAACATGGAATAAAATACATGTCGACCCGACAAGGCGGGGAAACCCAAATGGAGGCGAGAGCGAGGACACTCACCTAAATCTCTGGAATAGCTGAAAACTCTGAAATCCATGGAACTCGTGTACGCGCCATAAATATAATAAGTGAAGAGGAGAGAGAAAGAGTTAGAGAGAGAAAGAGAGAGGAAAACTAGAGAGAGAAGTATATGGAAGGAGAGAGTGCACAGGGAGACGCGGGTTTTGAGAGTGAGACGGGGGAGTCGTAGACGTGGGAATCGCGTCGTAAAGGTGCCACAAACGCGGGGTTCGAGACCTGCGTTCAAGTCAGGACACGAGAAGAACATGGACGCGGTCATGGGTTCCGCGTCGCGTTAGCATGAGAAGAACACAGACGCGGGCATTAGCTCCGCGTCGTGCAGACATGAAAGGGACACAGACGCGGGCATGGACTCCGCGTTGCGTCGGTACAAGAACGCGAAGGCCGCGTTTAAACAGATGCCAAGAACGCGAAGATCCGCGTTAAGGCGTTGCCTGGACGCGGGGGGTGAGATCCGCGTCAGCAATATACAGAGAGGAGGAGGGAGAGAGAAAGGGAAAGGTGCTTGCTTTGGTGGTGGTGTTATTTGGTGGAGGAGTTGGATTTTGATGGAGTAATGAAAAAGAAGGTGAAGGAGGTGATGTTTGGAGGTTGAAGTAGTGGAGATGGAGGTGGTGTTGTGATGGTGAAAGTGATGGTGGAAGTGAAGATGGTGGTGGAAAATAGTAGAGGTGATGGTGATGTTAGTTGTTGTCGTTGTAATCGTCACCGTAATGATTACCGGAATAATCGCGAACGATTACGGAATAATCATCGTGTTGGCCCAAAGGCCCATCACTCTAGTTTTGATGATGATCAACTCATGTAGTTATAGTACTAATGATCTTGTGTTTAATTAGTGACAGATTCATTATCAAGATCTTAGTAGGTGCATAGCTCAACAAAGGATAAAATGTCAAGATTTGGAGCTAGCACGGTGTGATCCAAGGAGCTTTGGATCAAGCTTGGACCAAGTCAAGAAGATGAGAAGCCTTCAAGTGAAGACTTCAAGAAGATGAAGACTTGTGTCTAGGTATAAGATTTAGTTTTTGTTTTAATTAAAAATGTAAAGGATAGATAGTTGGTGGATTGCTCAAGTAGATATCACACACACACACACTTGAATTTGTTGTCTTTTCATAAAAGAATTTTCAGATTTAGAAAAGACTTTCATTTTGGAAAAACATAGTTTTTGGTTCTTGGTATTCAAAGTTATAAATTTCAACCAAAACCTTATTTAGAGCTTTATGACAAAAACATAGATATTTCATTATGATTGTGTAGTGGATCATATCCATACACACTATGCCTTAAAAGTATATCTTGTTTTTGTATTTGATGAAGATTTGGAAAAACATGTTTTGGAAAATCAATTTTTTATCTTGAGCCAAATATTTCCAAGTTACAAAAATACTCCAATCTTTTATGACATGCCTTGATTTTGTGCAAGCATGTTTGTATATCAAAGTATATTGGTTAAACTATTTTTGTAGATTTTTATGTATTTTATGGGATTTTATTTAAGCCAAAAAGACAAACTTTTTAATCCCAGAAAATTGTTTTCAGGCTTCAGCTAGTCGAATTGCCTACCTTTATAGTCGACTAACCCTGAAGTCGGTAGACCGGGTCGGTCGACCGACGTGCACAAACGTGCACGCCTGTGTGTACTGGTGGACGGTCGACCGTGCCGGTCGACCGCTCCAGAGAGCAGTGCTCTCTGGAAAGTTCGGTCGACCGCACCGGTCGACCGTAGCTCCAACGGTCAGAAATCTGACTGTTGGCGGTCGACCGGGCCGTCGACCGGCAGTACTGACAGATCCCAACGGCTATATTTTTCTGGCCTATAAATTTGGGGGTCTTGTCATTGTTTTAAAATAAGATTTTAGGAGAGCTTTGAGCCAGTTTTTCCCATTCTTTTAAAAGGGTTTTCTCCACAAAATAGAGAGCAAATATTTCCTATCTAAAAGGAAGTTTTATCAAGAGTGTTAAAAGAAAGTCTTTGAGTTTTCCTCCACCTTTCACATCCTTATTTTTCTCACACCACACTTGAGCAACCATTGATTATACATCCTATAGGTGTGTTGTAGTGAGAGTGCTTTAGGTGATCAAATTGTTGTGATCACCAAAGATCTTTTCTTTGTTCTTTGAGGAGACGGGCAAGTGTGCTCGTCGTTGTTTTGAGTTCGGGTGCGGACTCGGTTGTAGAGGTGCGGCCTCGGCGAGCCGGTGGGCTTGCGGTGTGTACGGGACTAGGGAGTCCGAGGGCTTGTAAGTGTTGCGGCACCGAGGAGAGATCCATTGGGATCTTGCATAGTGGAAATCCTTCGTGTGTCGAAGGCGGGGATGTAGAGAAAGTGTGCTCGAACCTCGAAACATACCCTTGTGTTTGCGATTGCTCACTCTCTCTCTCTTTGTCTCTTTTATCTTGCTTGCTTTATTGTCTATCTTTATATGCTTGATATATTCCTTGTGCTACTTGCGTGGGATTGTTTGCTAACACTTGTATTCAACCAAGAGAGCCAACGCGGCACCTCAACCCATTCAAGGGGAATCTAGAGGAGTTTGTCCAGAGCCCTTCACGGGAAATTCGGCAACACTCTTGTGTTATACATAGTGTTTAGTGTAAAAGATTTAATTTGGTCATAATTGTTTTTAGCTTCCGCATTATTTGCATAATTCACCATTAAGTGACCATTAGATTAGCCATCACCTATTCACCCCCCCTCTAGGTGAACCTACAATTGGTATCAGAGCTTGGTGCTCTTGATATTGGGTCTAACAACCTAGAGTTAAAGATCCTCATTTTTAGGCTAATCACAATATTTGTACACACATCATGGACTTCATGTCACCACCCACCTTTGACATCCTTAACATCCAAATTTGGAAGGTTAAGATGTCATTGTACCTCAAAGCCTTAGGCATTCATGTATATCTTGCCACTACTAATAATGCATATTCTTTAGATGGTAAGAATTTTGAGGCTAATGCAAAAGCCCCTCATGCTATCAAGTCAACCCTAATTGATGATTATTTATCTAGGGTTTCTAATGTTGAATCGGCTTTTATAGTATGGAACATCATCACCTCCCTCGGCGCGAAAAAGATCTATACTATGCGGGGAGTGACTCGGATGTTGAAGCGACACCTCCAACAAGTGCTACATGGTCCAAGGGGATAACTCCTTTGAGGTAACTACCGAATCCGAGGATGAGGACATGTCATATGATGAGCTATTTACTTTTTGTCATCTATTGCTAGAAAAATATGACATGATTAAAAAGGAAAATAAAAATTTGAAAAAGAACATTGATTGCATGCTTGTAGAACATGATACATTTAGAAGTAACATTGCATGTTTAGAAAAAGAAAATGAAACTTTGAAAAATGAGAATATTTCCTTGATGTCTAAATTGAATGATTTATGTGAAGGAAATATGATTTTGAAAGATAAAATTGCTTTGGTGGAAAAACAAAAGGAAATTGTTTTTCAAGAAAATTCTTGTTTGAAAGGAAAAATTTTGAAAAAGAAAAGAACAAGAAAAAGTTTCTAAAAAGAAAAAGACTTTTGATCATGCTTTACATGTCACCACTTCTATTGATCAAAATGAAGTAAATGTTTTGAAAAATAGGATTAATTGTTTGAGCTCAACCTTGAGCAATTGTGCATTTAATCATAAGAAATTGGAGTCCTTGTTTTCAAGAAACAAACTCCACACATTCATGCACAACATCATCATGCATATGCTTATGTTGCACTTCACGATCATACACATACGCATAAGCATACTAAGGTGTACAAATGTTCACATTGTGGCCGCAAAGGCCATTAAGCAAAATTTTGTATGATAAGATATATGCTTTAAATTTTGCTAAGAAAAATTGTTGGGTTCCATAAATGCTAAACCCCGTGGACCCAAGAAAAAATGGGTACCAAAACCCCCACCCCATGTTTTTGATGTAGGTGAGGGATCTCTCAAGACGTGAGAGATTTGGTGCCTTGGTAGTGGATGCAATAGACTTGATGGACATACTTTTGGATGCATCGCTATCAAGGAGTTTTGGTGGGACAACCACCATGTTAGGAGCTTTGGAGTTGGTAACAATCTCTAAACTCTTACTTTTTATGTTCATGCTTGTTCATTCCTAATATTCATAGCATGTTCATGTTTTATGATTTGTTGTGCTTCATGTGGTATGAACTAGTTTAAATGTAGATTTTATCAAAACTTGCATGATTATACATATACAAATAGTGAATTACATTTGATTCATATATAATTGAACTTCATGCTCATTTGTATCCACTATATGCATATGTGTAGACTAGTTTTGATGATTCTCTTTTTATACATGTTTTACCTACTTTATGCTTTACTTCATGTATATGTATTCTTTATTCAAATCTAATAAATATACATGTATACCCGTGAGTCTCTTGCCTTCATGCAAACATCGTTAATAGACTCTTTTAAATATTTGGGATATGTATGTGTATTATTAAGATTGGATTAATCATACATATACCATGATGATTAGTGTTTTGATTAAAAAAAAATGATTTTTCGTGTTTTTGTTAAAAATGTGACTCTTGAGCTTCATTGACTATTTTCATAAAAATGCTATTTACATGATCATTTAACACTCACACTTTTGTTAAAAATTATTTTGAGCTTTATAGATCATGAGTGCTTAAATTTTGTGTATCTAGTTATGATTATGAAAAACATAAGATTTGATATTTGAAGGATCTTTAACTAGTTTTTCAAAAACAATTTATACTAGTTATTTATTCTTCAAATAATTTTTAAGATTTTCACATGATTCTATTTTTCTCAAAATTTGATGCTTCATGATTTGAATATTAGTTTATATGTTAGTTTTATCAACACTAGGATTTATACTTGAACATATTGTGGGCTACAAATAAATAATTTATATTTGTGCTTGAATGCTTATTTGAACCATGAAATGTGCTTGTATTGCTTAGTTTTGATGATACATACATTTTTAAAACTTATATTCTCTTTTTGGATTTGATTTATGGTCATGTGTTTTCATTTCATGTATATGTGTATTTTGCCAAACTTTAAGATATACATGTATACCTCTTGAGTCATTTGCCTTTAATGCAAATCTATTATATGGACTCAATTGTGTTTAAGAGATATGTATGTATACTTATTGTGTTGTCAAAACATACATATATCTTGAAATATAAATTTTGTTTTTAACAATAAAAAATTTGTGATGATTTTCATGTTTTCTTATTTAAAGAAATATTGAGCTTTATTGACATTTTCATGATACCATGTTCCACATAACACTAGTGCACTCACCTCTTTTGAAAATTTTATGGACTTCATGGATATTAGAGTGTTTTTAGTGCCATGTGATTTACTTGTGTTTCATGAAAAACATTCTTCTAGTGCAAATTCTTCATTTGGTAGAGTTTTTCAAACTAAGCTTATTTTCAAATCTATTTTGAAAAACCCTACCATCAATGGGGGATGGATGGGCGATTATGCCTTGTATGCTTCATTGAAAATCCTTTACCTTGTGCATATCAAGGGATGGTAGGTTATGAGATATACACTTGATCTTATTGTTATGTCAATTGGTATCATTGAATCGTTTCAATTGGTATCAATATGAACTTATTTTGTATATACTCATATTTTGTTTCTTATATATGTATGTATCAATTTCACTTGGTATACTCATTTCTCATACATATATATGATTTTCATGTGCTTAATTTTCAATTGGTTCACATTTTTAAAAGCACAAGTTTATGATGAAAAATAAAATTTTTTGGATCATTATGTTTACCATTGATATCAAAATGCTTCAACTTTATATTTGTTAAATGTTAATTGGTATCTATATGTTTTACAAAAAATGATTATTTTCAATTTGGTATCTTAAAATTTGATTGTTTTACAAGAGCTCTGATACCTTTAAAAAAATTTTTGAAAAATTAAAAAAAAATTCAAAATGTTTTGATATGTATTTCCTATATGCGAGGAGAGCTTAACATCTCTTCTACATATAGATTCATGTTGAGTATATTATAAATTGAGGAGCTTGACAACTCTTCTTTATATGATATACGTGTGTAGGGGGAGCTTCACATCTCCTTTTATGCATTACATAATATGTGTTATGTGAGTTAGGGTTGTCATCCCTTCTCATGTAATGCATATGTGTAGGGAAGCTAACTTAGCGTCTTCCTCTTCATGGATATATATCGCATATAAATCTTTATTGATTGACTTGTATTACCCCTTCTTGATCTTTTTGTTTTTGACAAAAAGGGGAGAAAAATTTGTTTGATTTGATTTTACTTTGAACCCTTTGTTGATGATTGACAAAAAGGAGGAGAAGTATTTGAGTTTATATGCATGTTTTTATTGCTTAAGGGGGAGAAGTATTTATCTTCCTTGTTATTTATGCATATATGTTTTGTATTGCAAATAGGAGAAAAATATTTTGATTTATGCTAGTTGCATGTTTTATCTCCATACTTGCATACATATTCATGTGCTTCATTTCCATATCTTATTATTTATGTCTATGCATGAGTTAAGGGGGAGCCTCTTTGGAGCTTTACTTTAATCCATGCATATATAACTCCATGAGTTTTGTCATCATCGAAAAGGGGGAGATTGTCGGCCCAAAGGCCCATCACTCTAGTTTTGATGATGATCAACTCATGTAGTTATAGTACTAATGATCTTGTGTTTAATTAGTGACAGATTCATTATCAAGATCTTAGTAGGTGCATAGCTCAACAAAGGATAAAATGTCAAGATTTGGAGCTAGCACGGTGTGATCCAAGGAGCTTTTGGATCAAGCTTGGACCAAGTCAAGAAGATGCGAAGCCTTCAAGTGAAGACTTCAAGAAGATGAAGACTTGTGTCTAGGTATAAGATTTAGTTTTTATTTTAATTAAAATGTAAAGGATAGATAGTTGGTGGATTGCTCAAGTAGATATCACACACACACTCTTGAATTTGTTGTCTTTTCATAAAAGAATTTTCAGATTTAGAAAAGACTTTCATTTTGGAAAAACATAGTTTTGGTTCTTGGTATTCAAAGTTATATAACCAAAACCTTATTTAGAGCTTTATGACAAAAACATAGATATTTCATTATGATTGTGTAGTGGATCATATCCATACACACTATGCCTTAAAAGTATATCTTGTTTTTGTATTGATGAAGATTTGGAAAAACATGTTTTGGAAAATCAGTTTTTATCTTGAGCCAAATATTTCCAAGTTACAAAAATAGTCCAATCTTTTATGACATGCCTTGATTTTGTGCAAGCATGTTTGTATATCAAAGCATATTGGTTAAACTATTTTTGTAGATTTTTATGTATTTTATGGGATTTTATTTAAGCCAAAAAGACAAACTTTTTAATCCCAGAAATTGTTTTCAGGCTTCAGCTAGTCGACTTGCCTACCTTTATAGTCGACTAACCCTGAAGTCGGTCGACCGGGTCGGTCGACCGACGTGCACAAACGTGCACGCCTGTGTGTACTGGTGGACGGTCGACCGTGCCGGTCGACCGCTCCAGAGAACAGTGCTCTCTGGAAAGTTCGGTCGACCGCACCGGTCGACCGTAGCTCCAACGGTCAGAAATCCGACCGTTGGCGGTCGACCGGGCCGGTCGACCGGCAGTACTGACAGATCCCAACGGCTATATTTTTCTGGCCTATAAATTTGGGGGTCTTGTCATTGTTTTAAAATAAGATTTTAGGAGAGCTTTGAGCCAGTTTTTCCCATTCTTTTAAAAGGGTTTTCTCCACAAAATAGAGAGCAAATATTTCCTATCTAAAAGGAAGTTTTATCAAGAGTGTTTAAAAGAAAGTCTTTGAGTTTTCCTCCACCTTTCACATCCTTGTTTTTCTCACACCACACTTGAGCAACCATTGATTATACATCCTATAGGTGTGTTGTAGTGAGAGTGCTTTAGGTGGTCAAAGTGTTGTGATCACCAAAGATCTTTTCTTTGTTCTTTGAGGAGACGGTCAAGTGTGCTCGTCGTTGTTTTGAGTTCGGGTGCGGACTCGGTTGTAGAGTGCGCGGCCTCAGCGAGCCGGTGGGCTTGCGGTGTGTACGGGACTAGGGAGTCCGAGGGCTTGTAGTGTTGCGGCACCGAGGAGAGATCCATTGGGATCTTGCATAGTGGAAATCCTTCGTGTGTCGAAGGCGGGGATGTAGAGCAAGTGTGCTCGAACCTCGAAACATACCCTTGTGTTTGCGATTGCTCACTCTCTCTCTCTTTGTCTCTTTTATATCTTACTTGCTTTATTGTCTATCTTTATATGCTTGATATATTCCTTGTGCTACTTGCGTGGGATTGTTTGCTAACACTTGTATTCAACCAAGAGAGCCAACGCGGCACCTCAACCCATTCAAGGGGAATCTAGAGGAGTTTATCCAGAGCCCTTCACGGGGAATTCGGCAACACTCTTGTGTTATACATAGTGTTTAGTGTAAAAGATTTAATTTGGTCATAATTGTTTTTAGCTTCCGCATTATTTGCATAATTCACCATTAAGTGACCATTAGATTAGCCATCACCTATGCACCCCCCTCTAGGTGAACCTACACATCGGAGATATTACCGATGAAGAAGAGCTCGGCCCCAATCCAAAGGAGGTGGCTGGCTCTTGATGTGGTGATGGGGTGGTGGTTTTGTGGAGGGTTTTGATGGTGGTGGTATTTTTGGAGAAGGTAAAGGAGAAGGTAAAGGCTTTGGTGGAGTTGTTGAAGTTGTGGTGCATTAAATGGAGATGGAGGAGGAAGAAGAAGATGAAGGTAGGAAGTTGGAGAAGTTGTAGTAGTTGTTGTTGTGGTGGAGATGAAGGAGGAGTTGGTGGTGGTTAAGGTGTTGGTGAAGAGAAAATGAAGTGGAAAGGAGAAGGAAAGGTTTATATAGGATTTTGAATTGTGAAGGAGATGTAAAAATATTTTAGGGAGGGGATTTTTTGTAAAAATGGAGAGGTGAGGTGGCTCTTTGGCCGGCCATGGTGATGGGAGAGGAGTTGGATATTTTGGAGAAGATATTTTTGAAGGAAAGGAGATATTTTGAAGGAAGAATGTAGAAGATAATGGAAGAATGGAGAAGTTTGGAGAATTTGGTGGAAGGAAAAGGAAGGAAAGAAAAAGGAAAAAGGAAAAGAAAATGAAAAGAGGAAGATATTTTCTTGAAAGAAAAAGTGAAAATAATTAGAGTAGCGGATTCCGGGATTCGGTTGCGGATGCGGAAAACTTTCGGAAAAATACCGAAATCGTCCGAAAATCAAGTATCTCGGAATGACCCGCAAAAATTCTCAAAAATCAAGAATATTATTCTAAGAATCATGGTGAAATAAATTTCAAGAAATTCTTTATAGTTTTTAAATTAAAAATCTTCGAATCGGCCGCCAATATCGGTCGACACCAAATCTGGCAGAAATCTGATAAATTCTGAAAATTCTCAAAAATGAATTAAGATAGTAAATATTATTATAAGCAAATATGGGAAAGCGGTTTCTCAAAATTTGACTCCATTTGTAAATTAAAAATCCAGGAATCGGTCAGCGGTGCTGGTCGACACCGGTTTTGAAGATTTTCCATTTAATTCAGAAAAATTTCAGAAAATCATAGAAAATCTAAAATATTGGAAAATGATATTTGAAACTGAAATCGGTCAAATCTGAATACCGGAAAGACCAAATTGAGTAAGACACTAGGATCGGGTCCCTGGTTCAGAGAAGAGCAGACTCCGAGTCCATGAATCCGGATCCAAGACAAAACGATCATATAAATAATTCATAATACAAAATAAATACAGGAAGTAAATCAAAAAATACAATCAAAAAATACGAATACGCAACTAGGTACGTATTCTGGGAGCGGGGGTTACATTCCATCTACCTTACAAAAATTGCGTCCTCGCATTTTGATAAGGGGTAAAATGAACACAAAGGGGACAAGGACGGGAATTATACCAATTAAGATATGAAGCACTATAGGTAGGGCCCTCAAGTTGACTGAACAATAATCAGAATATAGACATCCTCTGCTCTTCCGGCTGTATAAATCTTCAAACAATGCCAAATAATACTGACTGATAACACAGCTTTGCAACAGAATTCCCGCTGTACTGCATACTCGATGTCGCTCCAAGAATGAGCCAGAATACTAAAGATAAAGAAAACCCTAATAGTCCTGAGCATAATAAAGAAGACCGATAATTGAGAATTTCGAATACCAGGCATCAATCACTCTGAAAGATATAGCCGAGAATGTAGAATATCCGTAAAGAATTCCGACTACTGACTTCTGAAAGATAACCCGATTAGGATCAATCCTGAGACTACCCGAGCTTCATAGAGTTGGCCAAAGAGATCATATAATCGCTTCATTCAGAACCAGCCGCTACCCCTCTAGTATATCCATATCTTAAGTTGGTATAAAGGCTTCGAAAAACCAAAATAGGGAAAGATGGAAGGGATTAGGAATCAAAGGAAGAATGATCAAGAAAGAATAGATAACTCTGCACTTGTAGTTGGAGTGTATAACCAGGACTCACGCATACCAGCTACAAATTTCTTTACCATTAATTTGCCATCTGGACGTACCGAGGATGTAGAGCCTAGGCTCTGATACCACCCTGTAACATCCCGATTCTGCGGGTACGGAGACGTTACTGCAATGTATATACGTAGGTCAGAAATACCCTCACGTATATACGCTAAGCATCAGTACAGGCAAGAATCAGAGTACGGAAGCATGGTGCATTATACATTCCAACACATGAGTACAATTACAAAGTTATCACCAGAGGTGATAAATATTACAATAATATTACATCACTGATAGGCGCAAATGCGAGAATACAAGGAGATGTACATGTATGAACAGTATAATGGCACTCACGAGTTTACAAAAGGAAAACTCGAGAGGCACACAGGGGGCCTGGAAGGATAGAGCTCTGGATGATCTGCTGGAGATCCACGCTACCGCTGCGCTTTTCAGGTCAGCAACTGGGATTCTACAAGCTCCAAGCTCCGACATGCTCCAAGCTCCAGGACCTGGACATGAGGATCCAGGGGAGTCAGATAGAACTCCCCAGGCGAGTGGTGATACGAATGCCAAGTGGCGAGCATAGGTAAGTATGCAGGAGCAAGTAGATATAAAACAAGTGATATCAAGCAGGAACTACTCATGGTATGATAAGATAAGAGAAGGTAAAGAGATGAGAAGTAAAGTAGATAGGGCAACACCAGATATCTCCTAAACTAACATAAAACCGATAAAAACTGATAAAACTGAATAAAACCGATTACGAGCAAAACTGATTGTACAAGCTTAGGTCACGGCCCCATGAGACTAGTACCTCGAAGGAATAATCCAAATAAGAAAACCCTCATTTATATACCTTTATCCCATGTCACCGAAATCCGAGCGCGTACAACCCGAGTTACAAAACAACACATCAAATCGCATATTCGCATTTTATTATAATTGGGGCCGTCTAAGTTGTGGGCTTCGGTATGCGTCCCATTCCACATACCTCCACTTACAACTTATAAAGCAAGTTATTTGGAAACTGATAAAGTTCGATGAATCATGTTTCGGATGGGCCCCGTACATGCCCGGGACAACGGTCCAGGAGTATCCGGTGCTGAGCCGGAACGTACCGCTAGGTACCGGGACTTATTTACGCCCGAACAGGAATAGAGTATCGCAAATCCCATAGAAATAGGCCTAGGGCGTGTGCATACCCGGCAGGAATAAACAGGAGTAGAGGTGCCAGCACACCCCACGGAATCCCTGGTGGCCGCCAGGTGATCCCTCAAGTATGTGGCCACGCGCGGCTCGATAAGACCACCATAAACATGATTAATCAGGGCCCATCAGTTTCCCCCAAACCGGGTGCAAGTTGTCTTATTTATGATTTATTAGATAATTATCAGATTTCGGGAATGAGCAGGAACAAGTCAGGAATATCAGGAATACAGGTATCTCAGGAGTACAGAATGTACTATAATATATCAAGATGTAAACATGATGTCAGGTCATCATTCCCGTTATCGTGATAATTATGAGAGTCAAGTATATCATGCCGGGTTTCAAGTGATAGCATGACAGGAGGATGATATTTGGCGGGTGACCAATCATGTCAAGAGATTGATATTAGTCCGGTGGCAAGTCATGTCATAACAAGGGGCCTTGCCAAGTAGTAGCATGTCTGGTGTTAGATGATAACACATCAGTTGACAGGTGATACAAACAGGTGTTAAATAGTAGCATGTATAAAGCATGTCAAGTGTTAACATGTCAGGTAAGTACATGGCATGTGATAAAGTAGTAGCTGAGTACAACCAAGCGTAGCTGAGCAAGCTGGAGGCACAGACAGCAAACAGTATTTAGCACTGGAGCGTCTGGCAAGGTTACGGGACAACTCGGCTTAAAGTGCGAGTAGGAAATCCGGCAGCATCTTGCCTAAATGAATCTAGTGATAAAGCGCTGAACGCTGATCATGATAACCAGGCGGAGCTGAGAGACCTGACGGTCCCAATCACTTCCCTTTCGAGATAGTGAGAGACCGGAGGCTGAAGGACGGAGAGACCTGACGGTCCCAATCACTTCCCTTTCGAGATAGTGAGAGACCGGAGGCTGAAGGCTGAGGGACCAAGAACGCTCAGGGTTTAAGCGCACTCTCGGTGGCTACCAGCCATCCCAGGAGTGGGCAGAAACCCAGAGTTCAACGACCACGAAGGGTCGGCCACGCATAGTATAAAGCAGTAAAATACATATAAACATGGAATAAAATACATGTCGACCCGACAAGGCGGGGAAACCCAAATGGAGGCGAGAGCGAGGACACTCGCCTAAATCTCTAGAATAGCTCAAAACTCTGAAATCCATGGAACTCGCGTACGCGCCATAAATATAATAAGTGAAGAGGAGAGAGAAAGAGTTAGAGAGAGAAAGAGAGAGGAAAACTAGAGAGAGAAGTATATGGAAGGAGAGAGTGCACAGGGAATCGCGAGTTTTGAGAGTGAGATGCGGGTGTCGCAGAAGCGGGAGTCACAGACGCGGAAGTCGCGTCGCAAAGGTGCCACAAACGCGGGGTTCGAGACCCGCGTTCAAGTCAGGACACGAGAAGAACGCGGAGGCGGTCATGGGTTCCGCGTCGCGTTAGCATGAGAAGAACACAGACGCGGGCATTAGCTCCGCGTCGTGCAGACATGAAAGGGACACAGACGCGGGCATGGACTCCGCGTTGCGTCGGTACAAGAACGCGAAGGCCGCGTTTAAACAGATGCCAAGAACGCGAATATCCGCGTTAAGGCGTTGCCTGGACGCGGGGGTGAGATCCGCGTCAGCAATATACAGAGAGGAGGAGGGAGAGAGAAAGGGAAAGGTGCTTGCTTTGGTGGTGGTGTTATTTGGTGGAGGAGTTGGATTTTGATGGAGTAATGAAAAAGAAGGTGAAGGAGGTGATGTTTGGAGGTTGAAGTAGTGGAGATGGAGGTGGTGTTGTGATGGTGAAAGTGATGGTGGAAGTGAAGATGGTGGTGGAAAATAGTAGAGGTGATGGTGATGTTAGTGTTGTCGTTGTAATCGTCACCGTAATGATTACCGGAATAATCGCGAACGATTACCGGAATAATCATCGGAGATATTACCGATGAAGAAGAGCTTGGCCCCAATCCAAAGGAGGTGGCCGTCTCTTGATGTGGTGATGGGGTGGTGGTTTTGTGGAGGGTTTTGATGGTGGTGGTATTTTTGGAGAAGGTAAAGGAGAAGGTGAAGGCTTTGGTGGAGTTATTGAAGTTGTGGTGCTTTAAATGGAGATGGAGGAGGAAGAAGAAGATGAAGGTAGGAAGTTGGAGAAGTTGTAGTAGTTGTTGTTGTGGTGGAGATGAAGGAGGAGTTGGTGGTGGTTAAGGTGTTGGTGAAGAGAAAATGAAGTGGAAAGGAGAAGGAAAGGTTTATATAGGATTTGGAATTGTGAAGGAGATGTAAAAATGTTTTAGGAGGGGGTTTTTTGTAAAAATGGAGAGGTGAGGTGGCTCTTTGGCCGGCCATGGTGATGGGAGAGGAGTTGGATATTTTGGGGAAGATATTTTTGGAGGAAAGGAGATATTTTTGGAGGAAGAATGTAGAAGATAATGGAAGAATGGAGAAGTTTGGAGAATTTGGTGGAAGGAAAAGGAAGAAAAGAAAAAGGAAAAAGGAAAAGAAAATGAAAAGAGGAAGATATTTTCTTGAAAGAAAAAGTGAAAATAATTAGAGTAGCGGATTCCCGGGATTCGGTTGCGGATGCGGAAAACTTTCGGAAAAATATCGAAATCGTCCGAAAATCAAGTATCTCGGAACGACCCGCAAAAATTCTCAAAAATCAAGAATATTATTCTAAGAATCATGGTGAAATCCATTTCAAGAAATTCTTTATAGTTTTTAAATAAAAAATCCTGAAATCGGCCGCCAATATCGGTCGACACCAAATCTGGCAGAAATCTGATAAATTCTGAAAATTCCCAAAAAATAAATTAAGATAGTAAATATTATTCTAAGCAAATATAGGAAAGCGGTTTCTCAAAATTTGACTCCATTTGTAAATTAAAAATCTAGGAATCGGTCAGCGGTGCTGGTCGACACCGGTTTTGAAGATTTTCTATTTAATTCAGAAAAATTCCAGAAAATCATAGAAAATCTAAAATATTGGAAAATGATGTTTGAAACTGAAATCGGTCAAATCTGAATACTGGAAAGACCAAATTGAGTAAGACACTAGGATCGGGTCCCTGGTTCAGAGAAGAGCAGACTCTGAGTCCATGAATCCGGATCCAAGACAAAACGATCATATAAATAATTCATAATACAAAATAAATACAGGAAGTAAATCGAAAAATACGATCAGAAAATACGAATACACAACTAGGTACGTATTCTGGGAGCGGGGTGTTACAGGACTCAAATTGTGTTTAGGGATATGTATGTATACTTTTTGTGTTATCAAAACATACATATGCCTTGAAGTATAAATTAGTTTTATTGAAAATTTTAGATTTCATGTTTTAAGGAATATCTTAATTAATCTTAATTGAATATTTTCATGTTGATATGTGTCACATAACACTTGTTCACTCACTTTATTAGTTTTCTCATGATTTTATTTTCATGAGTATGATACATGTTTAGTGATCATGTGAATTACATGTGTTTCATGAAAAACAATTTGTTTTTGTTCCTTGCTTGAAGGATTTCGTACTAGTTAACAAGATTTCCCATTTAACTAGTTCGTATTCTTCTTATGGTAGAGATTTTCAAACGTACTCTATTTTCAAACCTATTTGAAAACCCCTACCTTCCAAGGGTGGTTGGATGGGAGATCATGCTCATGTATGCTTTATATTGAAAATCATTTCAAACTTGAACATGATTGGGAGGACAGGTCATATGAGATATACATTTGATATTATTGTTGTTTCAATTGGTATCATTGGATTCTTTCAATTGGTATCAATATTGACATTTTTTTGTATACTCATATATTTTTTTTGTATATGTATGCTTGCACTTCAAAGAATATCAATTTCAATTGGTATCTAATTTTTCATATATATATATATATATATATATATATATATATATATATATATATATATATATATATATATATATGTTTATGATAAAGCTTGTTTTATAATGACTATCTTGTTTCAATTGACTAATTTTCAATTGGTATCCATATACAAGCTTTGCATGTTTTTATTTGGTGATTCATAAAGAGGGAGAAAACTTGTATATCATCTTTTAATTGGTATTTGATTTTCACTCCCATACATTATGATTGAAAATTTCAATTTGGTATCATATGTTCAAAATGAAAAATATTTATAATTGATATCAAAATTTTTGTTTAGAAATGCAAAATTTGTTATGTTTAATTTCAATTGGTATCAAGATTTTTATGTGTTTTTCTTAAAATTGGTATCAATATTTTTTTTGTTTCCTTTCAATTGCATCAAGATGCTCTACTTTGACAAATTTTTAATTGATATATTAATTGATTGTCACCCCTTATTTACATCATTTGTGTTTTAGACAAAAGGGGGAGAACATTATTTTATTGCTTTTAACTCCTTCATTGTTTCTTTGTTTCGGACAAAAAGGAGGAGAAGAATGTTTTTGTTTTCACTTGGAACCCTTTTTGATGATTGACAAAAAGGGGGAGAAGTATTTGAGTTTATATGCATGTTTTATATGCATGTTTTGTTTTATTTATTAGCTTGTCGTTTAATTGTTTAATTAATATCAAGAGCATTATTTAAGAACTTGTTTTTATTAGTATCAAGAGCACGGTTTTATGCATGATGCATTTCATATGTTTGGTACCAAGAGCATTATGTTCTAGAAAAAGGATTTATGTTCATGCATCACAATAAACAAATAGATATGTATGTTTCATACTTGTTTATGAGCCTTCATTGCATATCCATTTATTTGTTTATTCCTATGCATGAGTTTCCTATGCATGAGTTAAGGGGGAGCTTCTTTGAAGCTTAACTTTAATCCATGCATATATAACTCCATGAGTTTTGTCATCATCAAAAAGGGGGGGATTGTTGGCCCAAAGGCCTTCCACTCTAGTTTTGATGATGATTAACTCATGAAGTTATGTGTACTAATAATCTTGTGATTTTAGTTTCAGATCATTAATCAAGATGTTAGTAGGTGATTAGCTTCATCAAAGATGGTTTGGAAGCTTTCACATAGTGATTCAAGAGCCCGAGCGACAAGATCATATATAGCACTCACTGGAGTCAAGCTCGGTGGATCACGAAGTTTTGGATCGAGTCAGTTTGGAGACGGCGCTCTACAAGAAGACATCGGTACCTAGTTTTTAGTTTGTTTAGATCCATGTGTAAAGATTAGAATAGTATGATATGTTCAAGTTCACAACACACACGTTTCATGTATTGAATATTGGTTTTCGGTTTTTCCGTTTTTGGTTTAACCGATCTTGGTTTCATGAATAGATAGATCAAAACAAGTTTTACATGGTTTAATGTATATTAGATTTGTTCTATATACATGCATGCTTCAACTTCTTAGACAAAACTTAGTTTGATAGTCTATTTCATGAGTTTTATGTTTTAGTATTTTTAACAAAACATTTTTGGAATTAAAGTCAAAAACATGGATATATATATATATATATATATATATATATATATATATATATATATATATATATATATATATATATATATATATATATATATATATATATGTTTCATGTATATAGGATTATATCCATATACATCATGCCTAAATGTTGTTTAATATCATGTTTTTGTATTTGGATAAGTCTTGGACAAATGTATTTTCAATTCAAAATTCAAGTTTTAGAAAATACAGTTTTTGATTTTTGGTTAAAATGATGGACACAAAAATGTTTCAAAATGTTTGTTATTTGTGATGAAATTTTTATCACAAGTTTATATTTCAAAATAAAATGATAAAACTATTTTTGTGTAATTTTAGAGATTTTATGGGAATTTTTAGGATTAAAAATTACATGTTTTTCTGACCAGAACTGCTGCTGCCGGCTAGGTCGGTCGACTGGACGGTCGACCGGACCAAGTAGCCGGTCGACCGTAGCGGTCGACTGACGTGCACGGATACGTGCACGCTGGCTTACCCATAAGCCGGTCGACCGTACGGTTGATCGACTGAGAGCAGGTTGCTCTCGGGTTTCTCCCAGTCGATCGAGCGGTCGACCGTGTTCTCTGGTTCTGGGGACGGTCGACCGCTCGGTCGACCGGTAGCTGTCTGCGGTCAAAAGTGACCGTTGTCCCGGTCGACCGACCGGTTGACCGGTAGTTCATTTTTGGCAGTTTCTGCTGCCAACGGCTATAAATTTCTAGGGGCTATAAATACCCCATTGGAAAGAGTTTTTCAAAAAGATTTTTGGTGCTAATTTTTTTAGACTCTCTAGTGTTTTCACAGCAATCAAAAGAAGTTTTGTACTTTAATTGAACAATCTATTTGGTGTTTTTGCTAGGGTTTGAAAAATCAGAAAGGGTTTTTGGGAAAAGATTTTGATTCAACTTCTTCATCTTGGTTTCTAGTTTTTCCCAAAGATTTTCTTTGAGTTTTTGATTTCCATTCCTTTAGTTTTCTCCACACTTGAGCTACATCTACTATCTATTCTATAGGATTTTTGTGTGGGAAAAGAGATTGTTTGTGGTCTTTTGATCACCAAGTTATAAAACCCAATTTTTGCTTGGCTTTGTGCCTTTCCCTCATTGTGTTGAGGAGGTTGTGCATTTGGGTTGTATCCCTCAAGTGGTGAGGTGATCCTTGTGTAGCTTTGTGCTTATCCCTCAAGTTGTGAGGTGATTGTTTGTTGGCTTGGAGTTGTGCCTCAAGGAGGAGGTTGTGTTTGTAAGGAGAGGAGTTGGGTACTCCTTGTGATTGTATTACCCCAAATCCTCGGTGGAGGTTCCCTTTGTGGGAGTCCTTTGTGGACAAGCTAGTGGACTTGAAATCCTTTACGGTGGTGAAGGCGGGGATGTAGAGCTGGGTGCTCGAACCTCGAAACATATCTTGTTGTTTGCGCTTGATCCCTTGGTTCTTACTCTCTCTCTCTCTATATTGTGCCTTGCATCAATTCATATTGTTCATTCATATTTATTTGCTTGGCTTGTTTGAGTGTGCATCTCTTGTTAATTGCAATTAGTTTTTAAATTCTGCATTAAGTTCATTAGATTAGCATTATCACCTATTCACCCCCCCCCCCCCTCTAGGTGATTTCATGGTCGTCCCTTAAATGGGTAGGGAGTTTTCAAAAATAAATTTGAAAATATAGTATGTTTGAAAAACTCTACCGTAATAAAGAATACGAACTAGTTATATGAAAAATTTGTAAACTAGTACAAAATCCTTCTAGTAAGGAATAAAGAAAAATTATATTTCATGAAAAACGTGTAAGTCACACGATCATCAACACTCAAAATCAATAAGGCACATATAATACTCATGAAAACAAAATCATGAGAAAATATCAAATAATATGAGTGTACAAGTTTTGTGAAAAACATAACCATGAAAATTGTCAATTTAGCTCAATTATGAAATTCCTTGTCAAAACATGAAAATCATCAAAGTCAAATAGGCTTCAAAGTATATGTATGTTTTGTCTAATGTAGAAGTATACATACATATCCCTAAACACAATTAAGTTCATAATAAAGATTTGCATGAAAGACAAAAGACTCAAAGGGGTGTACATGTATATCTTAAGATTTGATAAAATTGGCATATACATGAAAACATGTACAAAATGGGAATACAAGTCAAATGTATGAATCATCAAAACTAGGCTATACTAGTACATCTAATGGGTACAAATAAGCATTCAAGCACAAACATATAATAGTCTATTTGTAGCTCACTAGTTGTACAAGTATATATCCAAGTTTTAATGAAAACTAACATCTAAACATGTAATCAAAATATGAAGCATAGAAATCAAAACAAAACTTATAAACATACATATGATCATTATGTAAGTGCATATGCATTAGATCTATGATATACACAATAGGTAAAACAAATGTGAGAACACAAAAGTATAAATCCATATTAAACATGGGTGATCTCAAATACAAATCATGCATATCATAAGTCTAATAATCATGACATTTAACATACTAATCATGAAATATCAAAACATGCTAAAGATGAATAATATGAAAGCATGTAAACAAAACGAGGAGTAAGAGATTGTTACCAAAACCATGAGGGCAACTCTCCATGTCTCCAAAACAAGGTGGTCCTCCCACCAAACTTCCTTTGAAAGTGATGCATTCAAATAGTCCTCTTTTAGCTCGGAACGCATCCACCTCAAGGCACCATCACTCTCACGTCATGTGAGAGCCCACACCTACATCAAATAAGATAGGGGTGGTCTTTGGTACCCATACTATTTTGAGTCCATGGGGGTTAGCTCCTTTCCTAGCCCAAACAAACTTAGTTGCTAAATTTGAATCATGCATCCTATCATAACAAATTTAGCAAGGTGGCCCTTACGTCCACAATGTGTACATGTGTACACATGAGCATACATTGTGTTATGAGAGTGTACGTCAGGAGCATGTGTATGCCGTGGTTAGTGTGCATGCATAAGAGGAACTTGTTTCTTTCAAAATATAGATTCCAACCGTGAGTGGTTCAAAGCACAATGGCTCAAAGTGGAGCCCAACAATCAAACTCTTCTTAAGCATAGATATATCATTTTCAATTTTAGAAGAGGTGCATGCAATAGATAAGTTAGGTGAAGCTACACTAGCATGGCAAACATGTGTAGACAAATCATTTTTCAAAGAAACATTTTCATTAGACATGAAATCCAATTCCCTTGAAATAGAGACAATTTTCATTTTAAATATTCATTTTCTTTACAACAAAATCAAGTTTTAAAGACAAGTTTTCATTTTCTTCAAAATATCATTACAATCAATTTTATTTTTCAAAATCTTGTTTTCATTTAGGGCAAGATCAAGTTGGGATTTAAGTGAGTCACGTTCACTTGAAATCTCATCCCTTTCTTGCAAAGCAATCTCAAGTCTGGAAGATAAATTTTTACTTTCTTCTTTAAACCAAAATTATCCTTTTTCAAAAGATTATATTTTGAAATCAAATTTTCACAATTTTTGGCAAGTTCATCATTCAAGGCTTGTGCATCCATGCACTCATTGCAATATGAACTAGTACTAACATCTAGTTGAGTTTCTGATTGTACCTCAAGGGAATCATTCCCTTGGACCATGAAGCAACGTTCGTTGGACTCGTCTCGACTAAATTTCCTCTTCTTATTGATAAGCGTTAGTAGCTCAGGAGATGTCAAAATGTTCCATACTGCAAAAGCGGAATTATAGTGAGAAAACACATGTAAATATTTTTTATCAAGGGACACTCTAAGTGCTTTTAGGGCTAGTGCATTGGCCTCTATATGCTTGCTATCACTAAGGTAGGATTCCTTGTAATGGCAAGGTAAACTTTGTAACCTAGGGCTTTTAAATGACAACTCATCATAACCTTCCATATATCAAGTCTAGAGATATCAAACATGGGAGGGCTATCCATGAGTGCAACTATATGTGTGCAAATGCAGATGCAAATGATAGATTAGCAAAACCAGGATCACACTCCTAGGTGGTTAAACCTAATATTAGGAGCGTAGGCTCTGATACCAATTGAAAGTACACCTAGAGGGGGGTGAATAGGTGTACGGATAATCTAATGAACAAAATGTGAAAATTAAAACTTAATTGCAACACACTTAGTGTAACCAACGAGTGTAGCCGAATTCCCGGTGAAGGGCTTTAGACTAACTCCTCTTGATTCCTCTGAATAAGAGTTGAGGTGCTATATGAAGCTCTCGTGGTTAAACACAAGTGAGGCATACAAACAATCACAATTAAGCATGTATATGATATGGCAATATGAATCAATGCACAAAGTAAGAGAGAGTTAGAGTCAATGTATCAAACGCAAACATCGAGATTTGTTTCGAGGTTCGAGCACCCAGCTCTACGTCCCCGCCTTCACACAGAAGGATTTCTACTAACTTGTCCACATAGGACTCCCACACAGGGAACCTCCACTGAGGATTTGGGCAATACAATAACCGGGAGTACACAACTCCTCTCTCAATTATAACACAACCTCTACACTTAGAGGTTAGGCATAAAGCCACTCAAAAACAATCACCTCACACTTGAGGGATGGGCACAAAGCCAAACAACCAATCAACCTCTTACTAGAGGGATAGGGCACAAAGCCACCACTCCAAAAATCAATCTCTACACAAGAGGGATATCATAAATAAGGAGGGTTTACAACTTGGTGATCACAAAGACCACAAACTAAATTCTTTCTCACTAAACAAAGATCCTAATAGATAGGATAGAATGATAAGCTCAAGTGTGAGAAAACAAAGTATTTTGAACAAAGAAAATCACTTGGGAAAATCTGCAAATAGATATAGAATTTTTAGACCAAAACAAATTCCCAAAAGATTATTTTCTTTGAATTAACAAACACTTTAAAACAAATGAAGATTGATCTTTTAAACCCAAAAAATCTTTTGAAAAACTTGCTCTTAAAACACTAGAGAAGATCAGAATTTTAGCTCTTAAAAACTTGTTCAAAAACAACTTCAAATGGGGTATTTATAACCCCATAAAAATTTTGCCCGTTGGCAGCTGACAAGGTCAAAAATGGCCTTCCGGTCGACCGGCCAACGGTCAAAAATTTAACCGTTGAGCCCTCCGGTCGACCGCTCGGTCGACCGTGCCAGATCCATAGAGCAATTGTTCTCTGGCCGATCGACCGCTCGGTCGACCGTGCTAAGGCTCACGGTCGACCGGCCCCACCTGAGAGTGGGGCACTAGCAGTCGGTCGACCGCTCGGTCGACCGGCCTAAGTGGCTGGCCATGTGCACATCCTTGTGCACGTCGGTTGACCGGTCTGGTCGACCGACCACTGGTCCGATCGACCATCCCGGTCGACCGCCAGGGCCTGGCAGATCAGGTTATAGGATTTAAAACTTGGTCTTTTTGGCATAAACAAAATCCCATAAAATCTCTAAAAATCTACAAAAATAGTTTCAGTATAATACTTTGATATATAAACATGTTTGAGTAAAATCAAACCATGTTCAAACATTTTGAACTATTTTTGTAACTTAGAAATTTGCCGAAAACCAAAATCCATATTTTCAAAACTTAGATTTTGAAATGGAAATCCGATTTTTCCAAAACACATCCAAATACAAAAAACATGATATTTAAAAACTTTTAAGCATGTTGTATATGGATATAATCCAGTATACATATAAAGATATATATCAATGTTTTTGACATTAAATCCGAAAATAAGTTTTGTTTAAATACAAAAACTTCAAACTCATGAAATAGACTATCAAACTAAGTTTGTTTAACTGGTTGAAGCATAGATGTATATAGAACAAATCTAATATACATTAAACCATGTAAAATTATTTTGATTCTATCTATTCATGAAAACCAAGATCGGTTAAACCAAAAACCGAAAACCAATAAACATGAAACGTGTGTGTGTTGTGAACTTGAGCATATCACACTATCTAATTTTTAACAATTGATCTAAACAATAAACTAAATAATATACCGAAGTCTTCTTGTAGAGCGCTGTCTCCAAGTTGACTCGATCCAAACGTGATCCACCGAGCTTGACTCCAAACGAGTGCTAGATATGAACTTTGACGCTCGGGCTCTTGAATCACCATGTGAAAGCTCCAAAATATCTTTGTTGAATCTAATCACCTACTAATATCTTAGTTAAATATTTGAAACTAAACATCATAAGATTATTAGTAAACTAAAACTACATGAGTTAATCATCATCAAAACTAGAGTGGAAGGCCTCTGGGCCAACAATTTTAACATGTGCATGAATAGGGTGGTCTTTATGACACTTGATCCTCATTAGGTTTTTCAATTGGTATCACAATTGATATTTATTTTGTATACTCATATTTGTTCTATATATGTATGCTTCAACTTCAAATAGTGTCAACTTTGATTGGTATATAATTTTTCATACATATATATGTGTTTTGATTGTGCTTACTATATCTTTATATCTTAGAGCGCAAATTTTATTATGCTAAGCTTAATTTAGTCCTTAATGACAATTATCTATATTGGTATCTTATACAAGCTTATGCATCGTTTTCATTAATATTTCATAAAGGGGAAGAAAATTCATATTTTACCTTCCAATCGATTTTGTTTACAATTGGTATCTTACTCTCACTCTTTATGTTGAAAAATGATATTATTTGATTGATATCTTACTTTTCAATTGGTTTCCTACGCTCCTTATAAAAAATATTTTTCTATTGGTGTATGTTTCATTTTCAATATTGGTATCAAGAATCTTAAATTGATATTATTCTCTATTTGGTATCTTTATTGTAAAATAATTTTAGTGTTTAACCAAAAAGGTTGGTTTATACTTTTCAATTGGTATCATGCTTCATTTATGTTGGTATCTATATTGAAATAAGCTGTGTTTACCTAAAATTTTGATTTTTACTTTCATTTGGTATCAATATTTATAATATATATATTCTTACATTTGGTATCAAAATTATAAATATTTTTAAATTGGTACTAATATTTACAATTGGTATCAAGCTTTACAATTCAATTGGTATCAAAAACACACAATATTTCATTCTCTATTGGTATCAAAACTTTACAAGATATTCAATTAGTATATTTTGGTACTTTAAAAATTAAGTGTAGTTTCTGTTGGTATCATAATTTGGTATCATGATATTTTGATATTTATTATTTATATGCAAGGGAAGCTTAACATCTTCTCTTTATATAGATTCATGTTGAGTGTATTTCATATTGAAGTGATTAACTTTTCTTTGGTATATAATACACGTGTGTAGAGGGAGCTTCACATCTCCTTTTATGCATTGTATATTATACTTTATGTGGTTAGAGTTTAGTCATCTCTTTTCAATAAATGCATATATGCATGGAAAGTTAACTTTACGTCTCTCTTCTTCATGAATGTCTATCGCATATATATACCTTTATTGTTTGATTTGACAAAAATAAGAAATTTTCTTTTAAGTTTATTTTTGTGCCCCTTTGTTGATGATTTGACAAAAATGGGGAGAGAAATTTGGAGATTTATATATGCATGTTTATGCATGTTTACTTTTGTTTACTTTTACAATTAGTATAAGAGAAATTGATAACAGAGTATGTTTATTTATTTTCAGAGTATGTTTATTTATTTCCATGTTTATTATGCATATTTATGCATGTTTATGTTGAGCATTCATTGCATATCTTTATTGTTTATTTCTATGCATGAGTTAAGGGAGAGCTTCTATGAAGCTTAACTTTAATCCATGCATATATAACTCCATGAGTTTTGTCATCATCAAAAAGGGGGAGATTGTTGGCCCAGAGGCCCATCATTCTAGTTTTGATGATGATTAACTCATATAGTTATAGTTTACAAATAATCTTGTGATATTTAGTTTCAGATATTTGATCAAGTTATTAGTAGGTGATTAGCTTCAACAAAGGAGTTTTGGAGCTTTCTTCAAGAGTTCGAGCGTCAAGATTGCATCTAGTACTCGGTTGGAGTCAAGCTCGGTGCACATGTCTGGATCGAGTCGACTTAGAGAAGGAGTTCTACAAGAAGATCTCGGTTTTTCTAGTTTAGTATTTTAGATCTTGTGTAAAAATTAGATAGTGTTGATATGCTCAAGTTCACACACACACACAAACAAGTTTTCAGTTTTCAGTTTATTTGATTTTGATTTTTCGGTTTAACCGATATTGGATTTCATGTCAAAAACATAGATATAAATCTTTATATGTATATTGAATTCTATCCATATATAATATGCTTCAAAGTTGTTTCAATATCATGTTTTTTATTTACATGTGTTTTAGAAAAATCAGATTTCCATTTCAAAGTTTAGTTTTTAGAAAATACCGATTTTGTATTTAAGCCAAATTTCAATATCACATAAATGTTTCAAATTGTTTATAATATGTGTTGAATTTAGCCACACATATTTGTATTTCAAAGATATAATAAGAAATTATTTTTGTGAAATTTATGTGATTTTATGGGATTTATTTGATAATAAAAAGCCAAGTTTTTACATCCCTTTATAGCTGGACTGGCCTTCTGTCGGTCGACCGGTCCGGTCGACCGCTGCAGAAGTCGGTCGACCGACATGCACAAGCGTGCACGCCAGCTTGGGCTGGTGGGCCGGTCGACCGTCCAGAGAGCAGAGCTCTGCTCTCTGGAAATGGCCCCGGTTGACGGGCCGGTCGAAGGCCGGTCGACCGGCCGAGAGCTGCTGCTCTCTGTATCAAGTCCCGGTCGACCGGCGGTCGACCGACAGAGAGCCGTTACTCTCTGCTTCCAGGCCTGGTCGACCGGGCAGTCGACCGGTGGCATAACGGTCAGAAAATTGATCGTTGGCTGGTCGACCGGGCGGTCGACCGGAAGGGCAAATTTGCCCTTTCTTGCTGCCAACGGGCAGATTCTGTTTGGGTTATAATACCCCTCATTTGAGTTAGTTTTAACTAACAATTTCAAGAGCAAAATCCTCATCCTCTTAAGTGTTTTAGCTACAAGTTTTAAAAGAGTTTTTGGGGTTTAAAGTTTTATTTATATTGTTTTTAAAGTGTTGGAATTTCAAAGAAAATAGAGTCTTTTGGGAATTAGTTTTTGATCTAAATTTTAATATCTATTTAGAGATTTTTCCAAGTGTTTTTCTTTGTTCCAAACACTTTATTTTCTCACACTTGCGCTATCTATCTATCCTATCTATTAGGATCTATTTTGTGCAAAAATTGGTTTGTGGTTGTTGATACCAGCAAGAGTTGTAAACCATCCTTACTTTGTGATATCCCTCTAGTGAGAGGTGTTTGTGTTGTTATCCCTCTAGTGAGAGGTGATTGTGGAGGTTGTGTTGGTATCCCTCTTAGTGAAGAGGTGATTGTAGAGTTATGGCTTTGAGCCTTATCCCTCTATTGTGAGGTTGATCTTGTTTGGCTAAGTGCCCATCCCTCTAAGTGTAGAGGTGATTTTTATTGTGTCTTGCCTCTTATGTAGAGGTTGTATTTGTTAGAGAGAGGAGTTGTATACTCCCGATTTGTATTACTTAAATCCTCAGTGGAGGTTCCCTGTGTGAGAAGTCCTGTGTGCACGATATAGTGAAAATCCTTCTGTGTGAAGGCAGGGACGTAGAGCAGTGGCTCGAATCTCGAAACATATCTTGGTGTTTGTGTTTGATCTACTATCTTTAAACTCTTTCTCTTTTATATTATGCATTACATCATATTGTTCATATCACATATATGTTTGGGTTTGATTGTGTGCCATACTTGTGTTGAACCAAGAGAGTTTCAAATAGCACCTCAACTCTTATTTAGAGGAATTTAGAGGAGATAGTTCAGAGTCCTTCACCGGGAATTCGGCTACACTCTTTGGTTACACTAAATGTGTTCCAATTTTTTTAATTCCGCATTATTTGTCATTAGATTTGCTATACATCTATTCACCCCCTCTAGGTGTATTTACACTAGGTCCATCCAAAATACTGATACCGTCTCCTCTATCAATTTTCCTACCAAGTTAAAATATTTATATGTCAGTGTTACCTAAATAACTGAACTCAATCAATATCAGTGTGTATATCAAAGTATACATGGCAACAGTGTTTGTCTAATAATTTTGGTAACTCAAATTATCTAAATTCATATGATATACATACATAACCCTTCAAATATTATAAGTTAATCCAATATAATATTCAAGATTATTTATCCAATTTTCTGGATTCTTTTGTATTAATAATTATTTTTAATCCATTTTATCAAAAAAATAACCATTTAATAATCCCACAATATTATTTTTAAAATTTATAATTTTTCATCTAGAACATATAAAATGGTTACATGCGGAAAATAAATTAATATTACAGAGAAAAAATATATTACAAAAATTATTTCATGAACATTACAATTTTCTAGCTATTTTACATGCTTGAAATTCTAAATTAACAATTAAAACTTACCTTTATAATAAATAAATGCATAAATTATAAAATTTTGCAATGATGAAATATACTCATGCAAAAATTGTTAAAAACACTCACCTGACATCGTCATGGATCCGAATATAGAATTTGAAATTAACTCATTAATCTACATTCAATTTAAATAATAATTTAAAAAATATTTAATTTTGAGCTATTCTAAGTGATATGACTACAAAAATAATTTCACAGAGTAGTATTTTGGTTTCTGAATTTACAGGAGTTTTTTTGGAATTTTTCTAATTTTTTTGGATTTTTTTGAATTAATTTAAGCATAAAATCAATTAATAATTCATAACGGGTCTGCTACAACATTAGGTCTGCGTCTGGTCTGCTGCTGTATTACTATAGTAAAATTTCTAAATTTTATTTTATTTTATTTCTTTTCTTCTTTGTCTTTCTTTCTTTTTTCTTTCTTTTTTTCCTTTTTTATATACTGGCCCAGGTCGGGTCTATGAAGCAGACCCGAACCGGGTCTGCATTCATACCAGACGCTGGCCGAGTCTGGCCAGGCCAGGCCTGGCAAGACCTGGCCCAGGCCTGGTCTGGCCGGCCTAGCCAGCCTTGCCAGCGGCTTGTCTGTGCGACCAGAGCCGAGAGCACAGTGGCTGGCACACATTCTGTTTTTTATCTAAAATTAAACATATAAAAATAATTAAATTTAGGATAATTAAGGGGATATCTAAAGAGTTCTACATAATTTTATTGGGATTTTAACATACATTTTTCATGGTGAAATTAAAGTTGTTAACTAACATACACAGCTTGATGAAATGCCTAAATAAAAATAAAATCTCATTGTTTGATATTTACTTGTAGACTATCTAAAAATTACTGAAGATAAGTCATCAGAAAGTAGAGTGCAAACTCCAGATGAAAAGAGGCACAGCTGCTAGCACGGCATCAAGACGTGAAGGTTGAAACTCGCGTCTTAATAACCAAGACGCAAAGCTCAAAAGCCGCGTCTCCGCACTACTGTAGTTTCAAGATGCATGGGTCGAAACCCTCGTCTCTGCCTTACAGCAGTGGCCAAAATGCAGAGCTTGGAACTTGCATCTCAGACATCCTACCCAGACGCAGAGTCTGAAGCTCGCGTCTCACTTGAAGCTTAATGCAGAACTGGGAGTTCGCATTTCTCAAGCATTACTTCAGCGACAAAACGCGAGGCTCAAAGCGCGCGTCTCGGTTATAGCTGCCCTCATTACTGGGTCAATTACTGCCCACGTAATGAGAGAATTAACCCCCATTATGGAGTATTTTTAGGGACACTTTTACCCCTGAAACCTTTATAAATAGCCCAGCTTGCTATAGAAGACGGGTCGGAAAAATCTAGTCAGAAGAACTTCGGTTATAAGCCGTAGAAGGACCAAGATCTCCAACTAAAAAGAAAAGAGAGTTCAACTCTTCTAACAACTTATTGCATACAAGTTTGTTTTTTCCTATGGTCTCTTTGAGATTCTTGTTGGACAGAAGAAGCTGTTTTACTTTGTCCACCCGTCCAAAGAGAAGATTCCCAAGAGGTCTTGACGTTCACCCGGTCAATGAAAAATAAAATTCACTTTCAATCACCACATTAAGAACCTAGCATTAAACAAAGGAGAGATTTGAGCTTAAATATCTTCCCTCTCTTGTAACATGATTATTGATTTGTTGTAATTTTCTTTACAATCAAATAAAGAATTTACACGCCCCTTAAATTTTCCCACCAAACAAGAGATGGGGACTCTGCTGGGGACCTCTTTCTCTACCGATGAGCAAGTCGTGGCGCTGTCACCTACATGGGAAAAATGATCGAATCACGTATCGTGGAGTTTGACCAGGCAAAGTATGAAGAGTTCCTCTCTTCTAGCTCCAAGAGCCCTAGGGCGCGGCAGACCGCAAGGTCTCCTCGAGGACCCGCTCTCAAGTCCGCTCTGAGATTCCTTCAGATGTGATTGATAAGAAGAGTGCCATGGCTAACCACACACACGTAACACCCGCGTCAACATCTCTCATGAGACCCGCGAAGTTAGCGCTGCTGATATTCAGTCCGTTCATGCACGTCCTCTTCCTCAGTTCTAGGTTATCGGCGGTTCACAGCAACCCATAGGCGTAACCGGAATGCTAAACGTCGACAGAGACGACGCGCGCGCCGCAAGAAGCTGGAACAACCATCTGTCGAATAGATATAAAATGTGAGGCTCAAGCCTGCGTCTCTTCTAAGTTACATCAGACGCGCGAAGTTTGCGTATGGAGACCAAAACGCGAAGCCTTACAAGCTTGCGTTTCTGAGACTTCATTTCCCAAACACGACATTCGGCAGCGCGAGGGCAGTGCTTCTTCTCAGAGACACGAGACCCGCATCTCTACAACCAAACACGGAATTGAGAAAGTCTGCGTGTCTCAACCGTCGCTAACCAAACGCGATAATCAACAATGTCAGGTCCGCGTGTCTACTCACCAGCGGCACGAGACCCATGTTTCAAAGTCAAAACGCAAGAGTCGCGCCTGTTCTACACAACGTGAGCTCCGCGTTTCTGAACCCTGCGTCTCAGATTCTCGACGTAAGGGTGGCTCTCAGAAGCTGAAAAGCCCTCGACAATCCGAGGCCAATCTCTTTGATCCCCCTCCAATGGATCTAAGAGATTATTTGACAAAGAAAAAGGGTGCTAATCAGATCACTCCGTCTTGTTGCTGTGAACGGCTCATCAAGGCAATGCTCTCTGAATGCTGTTGCAGCTCACATGCAAGCAAACAGTCGGTGTTCAGACAATTGGCATCGACCTCTTGATCAGCCAAGAGGTGTCGCTTCCACAGAAGGGAAGCCTTCTCTGACATGGAGTACCCTGGAGTCACTGCAAACATGGCAAGCAGAAGTAGGAAAAAGCAACTAGCGCTCAGCTTCGATGAGTCTGACATGGAACCAGAAGGAGTGTACCAGCATACTCGCACTCGGACTGGTGCGATCGCCCTGATCAACTACAGTGCCCTAGCTTGGGGCATTGAAATAAGTGAATCTCACTCCGTCATTGCAGAATCACAGGCCTCAAATTCTTTCATGGAGAAGGAAGTTTTTGCGTACATGACAAATACTCCCGAGGAGACGGCCAGGCACTTTGAACAACAAGCCTAGGTCCAGAGGGAACAATTCGACATGATTCGTGCTAAACAAGAATCTATGATACCCTCAAGCAGATACTTGCACAATTGCTTGAAGATAAGAGGAAGTCAACTGATAAAGCTTCTTCTAAGAAGTCTAAAGGCAAACGGAAAAAAGGAGAAAGCTCATCTTTCATACATATCGAGGAGAAGGAGCAATCTAATTCTAAGTCGTCTAAATCCTCATTTAAAGAGGAAGGCAGCCCGGAGAATGGGGGTATTCATTCTAAAAGATAAGTCATTTGGAGCAGCGTCTGGAAGCCCTTATCAACTGGAAAAGCCTCCAAGAAGCAGGAGTGGTCTGGTCATATCCGGCCGAGTGGGACCTTGTTCCGTACCCTCCTAAGTTCAAAGCTCCGACCATACAGGCTTTCAATGGCAAAAGGTCATCGAACCAACATATCTACTACTTCAAATCTCAGACAGGAAATGTAGTAGACAATGATGCCATCTTGGTACATTTGTTCATCGGCACTCTAAAAGGGCTTGCCTTTGAATGGTTCATGAAACTCCCAGAAGGCTCCATCAAAAACTGGGGTGATTTAGAAAGGCTCTTCTTGACACGCTTCTTTGAAGACGACTAAGAAATTACAATGCCCACTCTCCTGGCAACAAAGCAGCGAAAGGGAGAGTCAGTCAAATATTTGTGGAGAGATTTTGGAATATGGCACTCCGATGTCCTAGCGGAATGACCCAGGTCACCCTGGCAGAAACATGTTGGCCCAAAGGCCCATCACTCTAGTTTTGATGATGATCAACTCATGTAATTATTGTATTAATGATCTTGTGTTTAATTATTGACAGATTTGTTATCAAGATCTTAGTAGGTGCATAGCTTCAACAAGGATTTGAAGTCAAGTTTTGGAGCTAGCACAGTTTGATTCAAGAGCTTGTGCATCAAGATCACATCAAGTACTCAAGAGGAGTCTAGCTCTATGGATCATGTTTGGACCAAGTCAAGAAGATGAGAAGGCTTCAAGTGAAGACTTTAAGAAGATGAAGACTTGTGTCTAGGTTTGTTTAGTAAGATTTGGAAAGTATCTTTGAGCCAGTTTTTCCAATCCTTTTCAGAGGTTTTTCACCACAAATTTGAGAGCAAATATTTCCTATCTAAAGGGAAGATTTTATCAAGAGTGTTTAAAGTAATTCTTTGAGTTTTCCTCCACCATTCTCTTCCTAGTTTTTCTCACACAAACACTTGAGCAATTCATAGACATACTCATCCTATAGGAGTGTTGTAGTGAGAGCTTTTATTGGTGATCAAAGTGTTTAGATCACCAAGAGATTTCATTCTTGTACTTTGAGGAAACGGGCAAGTGTGCTCGTGGTGGTTTAGAGTTCGGTTGTGAACTCTTGGTTTGAGGTGCGGCCTCGGCAAGTTTGTGGGGCTTGCGTGTGTACGGGACTAGGGAGTCTGAGGGTTTGTAGGTGTTGCGGCACCGGGGAGAGATCCATTGGGATCTTGCATAGTGGAAATTCTTCGTGTGTCGAAGGCGGGGATGTAGAGCAAGTGTGCTCGAATCCTCGAAACATACCCTTGTGTTTGCGATTGCTCATTCTCTCTCTCTCTATCTCCTTTATATCTTGCATACTTTTATTGTCTATCTTTACATGCTTGATATATTCATTTGTGCTCATTGATATACATGCTTGGGTTGTTTGCTAACACTTGTATTTAACCAAGAGAGCCAACGCGGCACCTCAACCCTTATCAAGGGGAATCTAGAGGAGTTTGTCCAGAGCCCTTCACGGGGAATTCGGCAACACTCTTGTGTTATACGTGGTGTTTAGTGTAAGAGTTTTGTTTGGGTCATAATTGTTTTTAATTCCGCATTATTTGGCATTAAGTGACCATTAGATTAGCCATCACCTATTCACCCCCTCCTCTAGGTGAACTTACAAAACATGCCGCCACAATCTACAAACTTCACTCCTAACCTAAATAAGTTGCTAAAAGCTGCACCTGAAAGCAGTTGGTCTAGCAAGGTGAACAAGCCGAAGAACTTGTTGCCATGGTTAGGGCGGAAGAAAACAAGCCCAGGCCCAAAAAGTCGACAAGGCGCGCGCCAGAAATATCTTTTCAATCAAAAAGAAAGGATACATTGGCAACAGAGACAAAATTCCCCATCAAACCTCAGCCGGCCAGGGGAGGTGGTTCTTCAAGTCAGTCACGCGCCAACAAGCAGTACACTTTTAAGAACGAACATGTCAATTTGTTATTCAAGTTACCCAACAACAGCAACAGATTGAAGCTTCCTGAAGCTAGACGTCCTGAGGAAGTCGACAAGTCTGACAATCCTAACTACTGTCTGTATCATAGGATGCCAGGGCATCCCACCGAGAGCTGTTATATCTTCAAAGATATTCTTCAAGCTCTGATCGATGCAGAAGCGCTAAAGCTCCGTCGAGAGAAGAAGAAAGTTACGGCTAATATGACATCATTTCTTCAGTTTGGAAAATAGCCTCCAGCACCGTCCGGAGTTGTTCCCATCCCGAAAGGGGAACTAAGAATGATTAATACGGACCCACATCATCAGCAGGAGAAAGGTCTTGTACCTATCCCTACACCTCAGGGAGAAATTATGTGGGTTCATCCTGACCTTGTGGATTGCCAACAGTGGACTACTGTTACCAACAAAAATTCAAAGGAAAGGCGAAAGCTTCGTCCTGCAATGTGATGTGCGCTTCTTCCCGCGAAGTAGAAATCGATGTTCCCTCACTAACTGATTAGGAAGAGAAAACAATCATCCTTGCCGCAGAGCTCAATAAACCGCTCGTGACAGAAACTCGTTCGGGTCAGTCGTATTTAAAGAAGTATGGCGAGATGGTGGCAAGCCATCTTAAACCTACTGCAAAGCCAACCAAGCCCTCCGTGAAGCAACCTGTGGAGAAGCAGAAAGAGCTTCAGTTTTCCAAGACTCTCCCAAAGAATAATGTGGAAGGATCTCCAATACCTTATCGCTTTGACGTCCTGGCCTAACTGGCCAATATCCCGATCAGATCACCCTTTACGAGCTCCTGAGACTATAAAAGTCAACAAGAGAAGCTCTGAGGGAAGTATGGCCAAAAGGTTTGGAAATTTTTACATCGACCATGTACCATGCCAGCAAAATGCGCACACAGATGCACTGGCATCTCTCGCTGCCTCCTTATCCTTTCCAGTTGGAGTAGCAGAGAAAATACTTGTCTACAGCGACGACTTGTATTGCCCAAGAACCGCTTTTGAAGATTACCAAAGTCGACAGGAGACTGTCAAGCCAAGAAGCTTAGAGACTTCAACAGGTCCAGACTCAGGGATTAACAATTCTCGTACATTAACTATGCATTGTATGACTGTTGGCCCAAAGGCCTATCACCCTAGTTTTGATGATGATCAACTCATGTAGTTATATTTTCTAATGATCTTGTTTAATTAGTGACAGATTCTTTATCAAGATCTTAGTTGGTGCAAAGCTCAACAAAGGATTAAATGTCAAGATTTGGAGCTAGCACGGGGTGATCCAAGGAGCTTTGGATCAAGCTTGGACCAAGTCAAGAAGATGAGAAGCCTTCAAGGGAAGACTTCAAGAAGATGAAGACTTGTATCTAGGTATAAGATTTTTATTTGTTTTTAGACAAAATGTAAAGGATAGAATAGATTGGTGGATTGCTCAAGTATAGATATCACACACACACTCTTGTTAGAATTGTTTTCATAAAAGATTTTTAAAGTAGAAAAGATTTTTCATTTTGGAAAAATACAAGTTTGGTTTTTTTGGTGGTTCTCATATACTTATCCTTCAACCAAAACCAAGTTTTATGCTTAATATCAAAAACATAGATATTTCATCTTGATTGTGTAGTGGATCATATCCATACACACTATGCTTTAAAATGAACTCAAATATCTTGTTTTTGTATTTTGTGAAGTTATGGAAAAACAAGTTTTAGAAAAACATATTTTTAGAAAAACAGTTTTTATTGTGATTAAAACTATTTTTTAGATTTACTGTGAATTTATGGGATTTTTATTGAGTGAAAAGACCTATTTTCAAAACCCGTATCTGTACAGAACTGAGGACTGGCTGACAGGCCAAGTCGGTCGACCGGACCGGTCGACCGCACCATGGTCGGTCGACCGTCCGAGTCGACCGACGTGCACAGCCTTGTGCACGTTGTCAGCACAGTGGCCGGTCGACCGGGACGGTCGACCGCTGGAGAGAGCTGTGCTCTCGGGTTTTATCGGTCGACCGGGACGGTCGACCGGAGGCTGCAACGGTCGGATTTTTGACCATTGCCGGTCGACCGGACCGGTCGACCGGAAGCTCTGACAGAGCCCAACGGACAGATTTTTCTGGCCTCTATAAAAGGGGGTTTTGTCATTGTTTTGAGCCAAGATTTTTGGAGACCTTAGAGCCTGTTTTCTCATATTCATTCCAGAGGTTTTTCTCCACAAAAATAGTGAGCTAATACTTCCAATCAAAAGGGAAGATTTTATAAGAGTGTTTATTGTGATTTCTTGAGATTTTCACCAAAGATTATTTCCTTGCTTTCTCACACAAACACTTGAGCATCCATTGAGCTATTCATCCTATAGGTGTTGTAGTGAGAGTTTTGTAGGTGATCAAGTGTTTAGATCACCAAGATTTCATCTTGTTCTTTGAGGAGACGGGCAAGTGTGCTCGTTGTGGTGTGGAGTTCGGGTGTGAACTCTTATAGTGCGAGGTGCGGCCTCGGCGAGTCGGTGGACTTGCGTGTGTAAGGGACTTGGGAGTCTGAGGGATTGTAGGTGTTGCGGCACCAAGGAGAGATCCGGTTGGATCGTGCATAGTGGAAATCCTTCGTGTGTCGAAGGCGGGGATGTAGAGCAAGTGTGCTCGAACCTCGAAACAAACCCTTTGTGTTTGCGATTGCTCACTCTATCTCTCTCTCTCTCTCTCTCTCTCTCTTTGTCTCTTTTATATCTTGCATTCAATTATTGTCTATCTTTATATGCTTGATATACCCTTGTGCTTAATTGTTATATAATTGCTTGGGATTGATTGTCTAACACTTGTATTCAACCAAGAGAGCCAACGCGGCACCTCAACCCATTCAAGGGGAATCTAGAGGAGTTTGTCCAGAGCCTCGCAAGGGGAATTCGGCAACACTCTTGTGTTATACATAAGTGTTTAATTAAAAGAAGTTTAATTTGGTCAACTTAGTTTTAATTCCGCATTATTTGTTCATAAGTGACCATTAGATTAGCCATCACCTATTCACCCCCCCTCTAGGTGATCTTACAATTGGTATCAGAGCTAGTGCTCTTGATTTGGGTCTAACAACCTAAGAGTTAAAGATCCTCATTTTAGGCTAATCACAATATTTTTGTACACACACACCTCACCATGGACTTCATGTCACCACCCACCTTTGACATTCTTAACATCCAAATTTGGAAGGTTAAGATGTCTTTGTTCCTCAAAGCCTTAGGTTATAATGTATATCTTGCCACAACAAATAATGCATATTGTATAGATGGTAAGAATTTTGAGGCTAATACAAAAGCCCTACATGCTTTAAGATCTACCCTAAATGATGTTTATTTATCTTGGGTTGCTAATTTTGATATGGCTTTTGTAGTATGGAACATCCTCATCTCCCTTGGTGAAAATGATCAATACTATGCGGGGAGCGATTCGGACGTTGGAAGCGACATCTCCAACGTATGCTATATGGTCCAAGGGGATAACCCCCTTGAGGTAAACTCCGAATCCGATGATGATAGTATGTCATATGATGAGCTCTCTACATTTTGTCAATTATTGCTTGAGAGACATGACATAATTAAGAAAGAAAATAAAATTTGAAAAAGGACATTGCATGCATGCATAAGGAACAAGATTCATTTAGAAGTAACATTGCATGTTTAGAAAAAGATAACAAGAATTTGAAAAAGAATTTTGATGCCATGCTTAATTATAAAGATTCATTAGAAAATAAAATGGCATGCTTAGAAAAAGAAAATAAAGATTTGAAAAATAAGATTGATTTGGTGGAAAAACAAAAAGAAGTTGTTTTTCATGAAAATAAATCTTTAAAAAGAAAATTTTGTGAAAAAGAAAAGGAAAATGTTTGTAAAAAGAAAAAGAAAATTGTTCATATATCTCATCATGCTTCTCATGCACACATTGATCAAAATGAGATTAAAAATTTGAAAAATAAAATTGATAATTTGAGCTCTAATTTGAGCTCATGTGCATTCAATCATACTAGATTGGAATCCTTGTTTCAAAAGAAACAAGTTCCTCATACTCATGCACATTCACATCATGCACATGCTTATGATGCACATCATGCTCACACTCCCACTCATAAGTATGCTAAGGTGTACATATGTACACATTGTGGCCGCAAAGGCCATTTAGCAAAATTTTGTTTTGATAAGAAACCTCATTTATATTTTGCTAAGTATAAAAGATTTTGGGATCCTTACAATAAAGCTAACCCCAAAGGACCCAAGAAAGTATGGGTACCAAAACCCCCACCTTTTGATTTTGATGTAGGTGAGGGCTCTCACAAAACGTGAGAGGATTGGTGCCTTGGTAGCCAATGCAATGGACATGATGGACAAACATTTGGATGCATTGCTATCAAGGAATCTTGGTGGGAAAGACCACCATACTTGGAGCCTTGGAGTTGGTAACAAACTCTAAACTCCTATTTTATTTATGTACATGCTTTTAATTTCATATATTCATAGCATGTTCATGTTTTAAGATTTTGTGTGCTTTATGTGGTAGTTACATGCTTAGATGTAGATTTGTCAAACTTGTATGTATACATATACAAATAGTGAACTACAATTGATTCTTAAATATTTGGACTTCATGCTCACTTGTATCCACTTTATGTATTTGTATAGACTAGTTTTGATGATTCTCCTTTATACATGTTTTGCCAATTTTTATGATTTACTTCATGTATATGCATGTTTAATTCAAATCTAGTAAATATACATGTATACCCGTGAGTCTCTTGCTTTCATGCAAATACATTTAATAGACTCTTTTATTTTTGGGATATGTATGCATATTGTTAGATTTGTATAAATCATACATATACCATGAAGATTGCTATTTTTATGAAAAATGATTTTGAGTTGATTTGTTTCGATGAAAATGATTTCTATGTTAATCATATTTGATTTGAGCTTAAATGACTACTTTCATAAAGATACTATTTACATAACCTTTGAACACTCATCTTTTAAGAAAATAGATAATGTTGAGCTTTATAGACTATGAGTAGTTGAACTTTTATGTACTTAGTACTATTTATGAAAAACATATGACTTTTTATTTATGAAGGATCTTTAACTAGTTTGTCAAAAATCCATTTAAACTAGTTATCTATTCTTCTATTGATGCACATGATTCTATTTTCTATGAATAAATTCTTTTATGTTCTCAAGATTTGAATGCCTCATGTATTGAATATTAGTTTAAATGTTAAGTTCTATCAACACTAGGATTTATACTTGCACATATTGTGGGTTACAAATAAATCTATTTATATGTGTGCTTAAATGCCTATTTGAACCCATTAGATGTGCTTGTATTGCTTAGTTTTGATGATCATTACATTTTCAACTTATATTCCCATTTTGGATGTGATTTATGATCATGTGTTTTCATTTCATGTATATGTTTATTTTGTCAAAACATTAAGATATACATGGATACCTCTTGAGTCATTTGCCTTTAATGCAAATCTATTTATATAGACTCAATTGTGTTTAAGAGATATGTATGTATACTTATTGCATTGACTAAACATACATATGCCATGAAATACAATTTTGTTGATTTTCATGTATTAAAATTTGTGATGATTTTCAAGTATTCAAAATTTATGATATTTAAAGGAATATTGAGCTTCATTGTCATTTTCATGATGTCATGTTTCACATAACATTAGTACACTCACCACTTTTGAAAATTTTATATGGACTTTATGGATTAGAGTGTTTTAGTGCCTTGTGATTTATGCATATTTCATGAAAAACTTTTAATGTATTCCTTGGTTGAAGGATTCCTTACTAGTTGTTAAAACACCTTCATTTAACTAGTTTGAATTCTTCATATGGTAGATTATATGATGTATACACTTATGCTTAATTTTCAATTGGTATCAATTTACTCTAGTTGTATATATTCATATTTTGCTTTCATATGTTTGTATCTATTTCAATTGGTATACTCATTTCATACATATATATGCTATCTTGTGTGCTTAAGTTACAATTGGTTACATATTTTAAAAGCACAAAGATTGTTGATGCTAAGCTTAAATTAGATTTCAAATTGGTATTTCATAATAAGCTTGTGCATTGTATTTCAAAATTGGTATCAAAATTTCAAATTTGATTTGTTGAAAGAATTCAAAATTTATTTCAATTGGATTCAAAATTCATTTTATAAGAAAACTTTAAAATTTTTGATTTATATTGCCTATATGCAAGGAGAGCTTAACATCTCTTCTACATATAGATTCATGTTGAGTGTATTGTGTATTGAGGAGCTTAACATCTCTTCTTTATATAATATACGTGTGTAGGGGAGCTTCACATCTCCTCTTATGCATGACATATTATACGTTATGTGAATTAGGGTTTGTCATCCCTCTTTCATGTAATGTATTTGTGTCGGAAAGTTAACTTAACGTCTTCCTCTTCATGAATTTATATCGCATATAAATTTTATTGATTGATTTGATTACCCCTCCTTGATTTCTTGGTTTTTGACAAAAAGGGGGAGAAAAATTTGTTTGATTTGATTTCACTTTGAACCCTTTGTTGATGATTGACAAAAAGGGGGAGAAGTATTTGAGTATTTGAGTTATATGCATGATTTGATTTCCTTACTTAAGGGGGAGAAGTATTTGTTTCCTTGCTTAAGGGGGAGTAAGATTTGTATTTATGCATATATATGTTGTCTTGCAATTAGGAGCAAAAGATTTGACTTAAGATTTGATTTTTGTTATGATTGCATCTCCTACATTGCATACATGTCATGTGCTTTTATTGCCATATCTATTATTTATTTGGTATGCATGAGTTAAGGGGGAGCTTCTTTGAAGCTTTACTTTAATCCATGCATATATAACGTCATGAGTTTTGTCATCATCAAAAAGGGGGAGATTGTTGGCCCAAAGGCCTATCACCCTAGTTTTGATGATGATCAACTCATGTAGTTATATTTTCTAATGATCTTGTTTAATTAGTGACAGATTCTTTATCAAGATCTTAGTTGGTGCAAAGCTCAACAAAGGATTAAATGTTAAGATTTGGAGCTAGCACGGGGTGATCCAAGGAGCTTTGGATCAAGCTTGGACCAAGTCAAGAAGATGAGAAGCCTTCAAGGGAAGACTTCAAGAAGATGAAGACTTGTGTCTAGGTATAAGATTTTTATTTGTTTTTAGACAAAAATGTAAAGGATAGAATAGATTGGTGGATTGCTCAAGTATAGATATCACACACACACTCTTGTTAGAATTGTTTTCATAAAAGATTTTTAAAGTAGAAAAGATTTTTCATTTTGGAAAAATACAAGTTTGGTTTTTTTGGTGGTTCTCATATACTTATCCTTCAACCAAAACCAAGTTTTATGCTTAATATCAAAAACATAGATATTTCATCTTGATTGTGTAGTGGATCATATCCATACACACTATGCTTTAAAATGAACTCAAATATCTTGTTTTTGTATTTTGTGAAGTTATGGAAAAACAAGTTTTAGAAAAACATATTTTTAGAAAAACAGTTTTTATTGTGATTAAAACTATTTTTTAGATTTACTGTGAATTTATGGGATTTTTATTGAGTGAAAAGACCTATTTTCAAAACCCGTATCTGTGCAGAACTGAGGACTGGCTGACAGGCCAAGTCGGTCGACCGGACCGGTCGACCGCACCATGGTCGGTCGACCGTCCGAGTCGACCGACGTGCACAGCCTTGTGCACGTTGTCAGCACAGTGGCCGGTCGACCGGGACGGTCGACCGCTGGAGAGAGCTGTGCTCTCGGGTTTTATCGGTCGACCGGGACGGTCGACCGGAGGCTGCAACGGTCGGATTTTTGACCGTTGCCGGTCGACCGGACCGGTCGACCGGAAGCTCTGACAGAGCCCAACGGACAGATTTTTCTGGCCTCTATAAAAGGGGGTTTTGTCATTGTTTTGAGCCAAGATTTTTGGAGACCTTAGAGCCTGTTTTCTCATATTCATTCCAGAGGTTTTTCTCCACAAAAATAGTGAGCTAATACTTCCAATCAAAAGGGAAGATTTTATAAGAGTGTTTATTGTGATTTCTTGAGATTTTCACCAAAGATTATTTCCTTGCTTTCTCACACAAACACTTGAGCATCCATTGAGCTATTCATCCTATAGGTGTTGTAGTGAGAGTTTTGTAGGTGATCAAGTGTTTAGATCACCAAGATTTCATCTTGTTCTTTGAGGAGACGGGCAAGTGTGCTCGTTGTGGTGTGGAGTTCGGGTGTGAACTCTTATAGTGCGAGGTGCGGCCTCGGCGAGTCGGTGGACTTGCGTGTGTAAGGGACTTGGGAGTCTGAGGGATTGTAGGTGTTGCGGCACCAAGGAGAGATCCGGTTGGATCGTGCATAGTGGAAATCCTTCGTGTGTCGAAGGCGGGGATGTAGAGCAAGTGTGCTCGAACCTCGAAACAAACCCTTTGTGTTTGCGATTGCTCACTCTATCTCTCTCTCTCTCTCTCTCTCTTTGTCTCTTTTATATCTTGCATTCAATTATTGTCTATCTTTATATGCTTGATATACCCTTGTGCTTAATTGTTATATAATTGCTTGGGATTGATTGTCTAACACTTGTATTCAACCAAGAGAGCCAACGCGGCACCTCAACCCATTCAAGGGGAATCTAGAGGAGTTTGTCCAGAGCCTCGCAAGGGGAATTCGGCAACACTCTTGTGTTATACATAAGTGTTTAATTAAAAGAAGTTTAATTTGGTCAACTTAGTTTTAATTCCGCATTATTTGTTCATAAGTGACCATTAGATTAGCCATCACCTATTCACCCCCCCTCTAGGTGATCTTACAATTGGTATCAGAGCTAGTGCTCTTGATTTGGGTCTAACAACCTAAGAGTTAAAGATCCTCATTTTAGGCTAATCACAATATTTTTGTACACACACACCTCACCATGGACTTCATGTCACCACCCACCTTTGACATTCTTAACATCCAAATTTGGAAGGTTAAGATGTCTTTGTTCCTCAAAGCCTTAGGTTATAATGTATATCTTGCCACAACAAATAATGCATATTGTATAGATGGTAAGAATTTTGAGGCTAATACAAAAGCCCTACATGCTTTAAGATCTACCCTAAATGATGTTTATTTATCTTGGGTTGCTAATTTTGATATGGCTTTTGTAGTATGGAACATCCTCATCTCCCTTGGTGAAAATGATCAATACTATGCGGGGAGCGATTCGGACGTTGGAAGCGACATCTCCAACGTATGCTATATGGTCCAAGGGGATAACCCCCTTGAGGTAAACTCCGAATCCGATGATGATAGTATGTCATATGATGAGCTCTCTACATTTTGTCAATTATTGCTTGAGAGACATGACATAATTAAGAAAGAAAATAAAAATTTGAAAAAGGACATTGCATGCATGCATAAGGAACAAGATTCATTTAGAAGTAACATTGCATGTTTAGAAAAAGATAACAAGAATTTGAAAAAGAATTTTGATGCCATGCTTAATTATAAAGATTCATTAGAAAATAAAATGGCATGCTTAGAAAAAGAAAATAAAGATTTGAAAAATAAGATTGATTTGGTGGAAAAACAAAAAGAAGTTGTTTTTCATGAAAATAAATCTTTAAAAAGAAAAATTTGTGAAAAAGAAAAGGAAAATGTTTGTAAAAAGAAAAAGAAAATTGTTCATATATCTCATCATGCTTCTCATGCACACATTGATCAAAATGAGATTAAAAATTTGAAAAATAAAATTGATAATTTGAGCTCTAATTTGAGCTCATGTGCATTCAATCATACTAGATTGGAATCCTTGTTTCAAAAGAAACAAGTTCCTCATACTCATGCACATTCACATCATGCACATGCTTATGATGCACATCATGCTCACACTCCCACTCATAAGTATGCTAAGGTGTACATATGTACACATTGTGGCCGCAAAGGCCATTTAGCAAAATTTTGTTTTGATAAGAAACCTCATTTATATTTTGCTAAGTATAAAAGATTTTGGGATCCTTACAATAAAGCTAACCCCAAAGGACCCAAGAAAGTATGGGTACCAAAACCCCCACCTTTTGATTTTGATGTAGGTGAGGGCTCTCACAAAACGTGAGAGGATTGGTGCCTTGGTAGCCAATGCAATGGACATGATGGACAAACATTTGGATGCATTGCTATCAAGGAATCTTGGTGGGAAAGACCACCATACTTGGAGCCTTGGAGTTGGTAACAAACTCTAAACTCCTATTTTATTTATGTACATGCTTTTAATTTCATATATTCATAGCATGTTCATGTTTTAAGATTTTGTGTGCTTTATGTGGTAGTTACATGCTTAGATGTAGATTTGTCAAACTTGTATGTATACATATACAAATAGTGAACTACAATTGATTCTTAAATATTTGGACTTCATGCTCACTTGTATCCACTTTATGTATTTGTATAGACTAGTTTTGATGATTCTCCTTTATACATGTTTTGCCAATTTTTATGATTTACTTCATGTATATGCATGTTTAATTCAAATCTAGTAAATATACATGTATACCCGTGAGTCTCTTGCTTTCATGCAAATACATTTAATAGACTCTTTTATTTTTGGGATATGTATGCATATTGTTAGATTTGTATAAATCATACATATACCATGAAGATTGCTATTTTTATGAAAAATGATTTTGAGTTGATTTGTTTCGATGAAAATGATTTCTATGTTAATCATATTTGATTTGAGCTTAAATGACTACTTTCATAAAGATACTATTTACATAACCTTTGAACACTCATCTTTTAAGAAAATAGATAATGTTGAGCTTTATAGACTATGAGTAGTTGAACTTTTATGTACTTAGTACTATTTATGAAAAACATATGACTTTTTATTTATGAAGGATCTTTAACTAGTTTGTCAAAAATCCATTTAAACTAGTTATCTATTCTTCTATTGATGCACATGATTCTATTTTCTATGAATAAATTCTTTTATGTTCTCAAGATTTGAATGCCTCATGTATTGAATATTAGTTTAAATGTTAAGTTCTATCAACACTAGGATTTATACTTGCACATATTGTGGGTTACAAATAAATCTATTTATATGTGTGCTTAAATGCCTATTTGAACCCATTAGATGTGCTTGTATTGCTTAGTTTTGATGATCATTACATTTTCAACTTATATTCCCATTTTGGATGTGATTTATGATCATGTGTTTTCATTTCATGTATATGTTTATTTTGTCAAAACATTAAGATATACATGGATACCTCTTGAGTCATTTGCCTTTAATGCAAATCTATTTATATAGACTCAATTGTGTTTAAGAGATATGTATGTATACTTATTGCATTGACTAAACATACATATGCCATGAAATACAATTTTGTTGATTTTCATGTATTAAAATTTGTGATGATTTTCAAGTATTCAAAATTTATGATATTTAAAGGAATATTGAGCTTCATTGTCATTTTCATGATGTCATGTTTCACATAACATTAGTACACTCACCACTTTTGAAAATTTTATATGGACTTTATGGATTAGAGTGTTTTAGTGCCTTGTGATTTATGCATATTTCATGAAAAACTTTTAATGTATTCCTTGGTTGAAGGATTCCTTACTAGTTGTTAAAACACCTTCATTTAACTAGTTTGAATTCTTCATATGGTAGATTATATGATGTATACACTTATGCTTAATTTTCAATTGGTATCAATTTACTCTAGTTGTATATATTCATATTTTGCTTTCATATGTATGTATCTATTTCAATTGGTATACTCATTTCATACATATATATGCTATCTTGTGTGCTTAAGTTACAATTGGTTACATATTTTAAAAGCACAAAGATTGTTGATGCTAAGCTTAAATTAGATTTCAAATTGGTATTTCATAATAAGCTTGTGCATTGTATTTCAAAATTGGTATCAAAATTTCAAATTTGATTTGTTGAAAGAATTCAAAATTTATTTCAATTGGATTCAAAATTCATTTTATAAGAAAACTTTAAAATTTTTGATTTATATTGCCTATATGCAAGGAGAGCTTAACATCTCTTCTACATATAGATTCATGTTGAGTGTATTGTGTATTGAGGAGCTTAACATCTCTTCTTTATATAATATACGTGTGTAGGGGGAGCTTCACATCTCCTCTTATGCATGACATATTATACGTTATGTGAATTAGGGTTTGTCATCCCTCTTTCATGTAATGTATTTGTGTCGGAAAGTTAACTTAACGTCTTCCTCTTCATGAATTTATATCGCATATAAATTTTATTGATTGATTTGATTACCCCTCCTTGATTTCTTGGTTTTTGACAAAAAGGGGGAGAAAAATTTGTTTGATTTGATTTCACTTTGAACCCTTTGTTGATGATTGACAAAAAGGGGGAGAAGTATTTGAGTATTTGAGTTATATGCATGATTTGATTTCCTTACTTAAGGGGGAGAAGTATTTGTTTCCTTGCTTAAGGGGGAGTAAGATTTGTATTTATGCATATATATGTTGTCTTGCAATTAGGAGCAAAAGATTTGACTTAAGATTTGATTTTTGTTATGATTGCATCTCCTACATTGCATACATGTCATGTGCTTTTATTGCCATATCTATTATTTATTTGGTATGCATGAGTTAAGGGGGAGCTTCTTTGAAGCTTTACTTTAATCCATGCATATATAACGTCATGAGTTTTGTCATCATCAAAAAGGGGGAGATTGTTGGCCCAAAGGCCTATCACCCTAGTTTTGATGATGATCAACTCATGTAGTTATATTTTCTAATGATCTTGTTTAATTAGTGACAGATTCTTTATCAAGATCTTAGTTGGTGCAAAGCTCAACAAAGGATTAAATGTTAAGATTTGGAGCTAGCACGGGGTGATCCAAGGAGCTTTGGATCAAGCTTGGACCAAGTCAAGAAGATGAGAAGCCTTCAAGGGAAGACTTCAAGAAGATGAAGACTTGTGTCTAGGTATAAGATTTTTATTTGTTTTTAGACAAAAATGTAAAGGATAGAATAGATTGGTGGATTGCTCAAGTATAGATATCACACACACACTCTTGTTAGAATTGTTTTCATAAAAGATTTTTAAAGTAGAAAAGATTTTTCATTTTGGAAAAATACAAGTTTGGTTTTTTTGGTGGTTCTCATATACTTATCCTTCAACCAAAACCAAGTTTTATGCTTAATATCAAAAACATAGATATTTCATCTTGATTGTGTAGTGGATCATATCCATACACACTATGCTTTAAAATGAACTCAAATATCTTGTTTTTGTATTTTGTGAAGTTATGGAAAAACAAGTTTTAGAAAAACATATTTTTAGAAAAACAGTTTTTATTGTGATTAAAACTATTTTTTAGATTTACTGTGAATTTATGGGATTTTTATTGAGTGAAAAGACCTATTTTCAAAACCCGTATCTGTGCAGAACTGAGGACTGGCTGACAGGCCAAGTCGGTCGACCGGACCGGTCGACCGCACCATGGTCGGTCGACCGTCCGAGTCGACCGACGTGCACAGCCTTGTGCACGTTGTCAGCACAGTGGCCGGTCGACCGGGACGGTCGACCGCTGGAGAGAGCTGTGCTCTCGGGTTTTATCGGTCGACCGGGACGGTCGACCGGAGGCTGCAACGGTCGGATTTTTGACCGTTGCCGGTCGACCGGACCGGTCGACCGGAAGCTCTGACAGAGCCCAACGGACAGATTTTTCTGGCCTCTATAAAAGGGGTTTTGTCATTGTTTTGAGCCAAGATTTTTGGAGACCTTAGAGCCTGTTTTCTCATATTCATTCCAGAGGTTTTTCTCCACAAAAATAGTGAGCTAATACTTCCAATCAAAAGGGAAGATTTTATAAGAGTGTTTATTGTGATTTCTTGAGATTTTCACCAAAGATTATTTCCTTGCTTTCTCACACAAACACTTGAGCATCCATTGAGCTATTCATCCTATAGGTGTTGTAGTGAGAGTTTTGTAGGTGATCAAGTGTTTAGATCACCAAGATTTCATCTTGTTCTTTGAGGAGACGGGCAAGTGTGCTCGTTGTGGTGTGGAGTTCGGGTGTGAACTCTTATAGTGCGAGGTGCGGCCTCGGCGAGTCGGTGGACTTGCGTGTGTAAGGGACTTGGGAGTCTGAGGGATTGTAGGTGTTGCGGCACCAAGGAGAGATCCGGTTGGATCGTGCATAGTGGAAATCCTTCGTGTGTCGAAGGCGGGGATGTAGAGCAAGTGTGCTCGAACCTCGAAACAAACCCTTTGTGTTTGCGATTGCTCACTCTATCTCTCTCTCTCTCTCTCTCTCTTTGTCTCTTTTATATCTTGCATTCAATTATTGTCTATCTTTATATGCTTGATATACCCTTGTGCTTAATTGTTATATAATTGCTTGGGATTGATTGTCTAACACTTGTATTCAACCAAGAGAGCCAACGCGGCACCTCAACCCATTCAAGGGGAATCTAGAGGAGTTTGTCCAGAGCCTCGCAAGGGGAATTCGGCAACACTCTTGTGTTATACATAAGTGTTTAATTAAAAGAAGTTTAATTTGGTCAACTTAGTTTTAATTCCGCATTATTTGTTCATAAGTGACCATTAGATTAGCCATCACCTATTCACCCCCCCTCTAGGTGATCTTACAATTGGTATCAGAGCTAGTGCTCTTGATTTGGGTCTAACAACCTAAGAGTTAAAGATCCTCATTTTAGGCTAATCACAATATTTTTGTACACACACACCTCACCATGGACTTCATGTCACCACCCACCTTTGACATTCTTAACATCCAAATTTGGAAGGTTAAGATGTCTTTGTTCCTCAAAGCCTTAGGTTATAATGTATATCTTGCCACAACAAATAATGCATATTGTATAGATGGTAAGAATTTTGAGGCTAATACAAAAGCCCTACATGCTTTAAGATCTACCCTAAATGATGTTTATTTATCTTGGGTTGCTAATTTTGATATGGCTTTTGTAGTATGGAACATCCTCATCTCCCTTGGTGAAAATGATCAATACTATGCGGGGAGCGATTCGGACGTTGGAAGCGACATCTCCAACGTATGCTATATGGTCCAAGGGGATAACCCCCTTGAGGTAAACTCCGAATCCGATGATGATAGTATGTCATATGATGAGCTCTCTACATTTTGTCAATTATTGCTTGAGAGACATGACATAATTAAGAAAGAAAATAAAAATTTGAAAAAGGACATTGCATGCATGCATAAGGAACAAGATTCATTTAGAAGTAACATTGCATGTTTAGAAAAAGATAACAAGAATTTGAAAAAGAATTTTGATGCCATGCTTAATTATAAAGATTCATTAGAAAATAAAATGGCATGCTTAGAAAAAGAAAATAAAGATTTGAAAAATAAGATTGATTTGGTGGAAAAACAAAAAGAAGTTGTTTTTCATGAAAATAAATCTTTAAAAAGAAAATTTGTGAAAAAGAAAAGGAAAATGTTTGTAAAAAGAAAAAGAAAATTGTTCATATATCTCATCATGCTTCTCATGCACACATTGATCAAAATGAGATTAAAAATTTGAAAAATAAAATTGATAATTTGAGCTCTAATTTGAGCTCATGTGCATTCAATCATACTAGATTGGAATCCTTGTTTCAAAAGAAACAAGTTCCTCATACTCATGCACATTCACATCATGCACATGCTTATGATGCACATCATGCTCACACTCCCACTCATAAGTATGCTAAGGTGTACATATGTACACATTGTGGCCGCAAAGGCCATTTAGCAAAATTTTGTTTTGATAAGAAACCTCATTTATATTTTGCTAAGTATAAAAGATTTTGGGATCCTTACAATAAAGCTAACCCCAAAGGACCCAAGAAAGTATGGGTACCAAAACCCCCACCTTTTGATTTTGATGTAGGTGAGGGCTCTCACAAAACGTGAGAGGATTGGTGCCTTGGTAGCCAATGCAATGGACATGATGGACAAACATTTGGATGCATTGCTATCAAGGAATCTTGGTGGGAAAGACCACCATACTTGGAGCCTTGGAGTTGGTAACAAACTCTAAACTCCTATTTTATTTATGTACATGCTTTTAATTTCATATATTCATAGCATGTTCATGTTTTAAGATTTTGTGTGCTTTATGTGGTAGTTACATGCTTAGATGTAGATTTGTCAAACTTGTATGTATACATATACAAATAGTGAACTACAATTGATTCTTAAATATTTGGACTTCATGCTCACTTGTATCCACTTTATGTATTTGTATAGACTAGTTTTGATGATTCTCCTTTATACATGTTTTGCCAATTTTTATGATTTACTTCATGTATATGCATGTTTAATTCAAATCTAGTAAATATACATGTATACCCGTGAGTCTCTTGCTTTCATGCAAATACATTTAATAGACTCTTTTATTTTTGGGATATGTATGCATATTGTTAGATTTGTATAAATCATACATATACCATGAAGATTGCTATTTTTATGAAAAATGATTTTGAGTTGATTTGTTTCGATGAAAATGATTTCTATGTTAATCATATTTGATTTGAGCTTAAATGACTACTTTCATAAAGATACTATTTACATAACCTTTGAACACTCATCTTTTAAGAAAATAGATAATGTTGAGCTTTATAGACTATGAGTAGTTGAACTTTTATGTACTTAGTACTATTTATGAAAAACATATGACTTTTTATTTATGAAGGATCTTTAACTAGTTTGTCAAAAATCCATTTAAACTAGTTATCTATTCTTCTATTGATGCACATGATTCTATTTTCTATGAATAAATTCTTTTATGTTCTCAAGATTTGAATGCCTCATGTATTGAATATTAGTTTAAATGTTAAGTTCTATCAACACTAGGATTTATACTTGCACATATTGTGGGTTACAAATAAATCTATTTATATGTGTGCTTAAATGCCTATTTGAACCCATTAGATGTGCTTGTATTGCTTAGTTTTGATGATCATTACATTTTCAACTTATATTCCCATTTTGGATGTGATTTATGATCATGTGTTTTCATTTCATGTATATGTTTATTTTGTCAAAACATTAAGATATACATGGATACCTCTTGAGTCATTTGCCTTTAATGCAAATCTATTTATATAGACTCAATTGTGTTTAAGAGATATGTATGTATACTTATTGCATTGACTAAACATACATATGCCATGAAATACAATTTTGTTGATTTTCATGTATTAAAATTTGTGATGATTTTCAAGTATTCAAAATTTATGATATTTAAAGGAATATTGAGCTTCATTGTCATTTTCATGATGTCATGTTTCACATAACATTAGTACACTCACCACTTTTGAAAATTTTATATGGACTTTATGGATTAGAGTGTTTTAGTGCCTTGTGATTTATGCATATTTCATGAAAAACTTTTAATGTATTCCTTGGTTGAAGGATTCCTTACTAGTTGTTAAAACACCTTCATTTAACTAGTTTGAATTCTTCATATGGTAGATTATATGATGTATACACTTATGCTTAATTTTCAATTGGTATCAATTTACTCTAGTTGTATATATTCATATTTTGCTTTCATATGTATGTATCTATTTCAATTGGTATACTCATTTCATACATATATATGCTATCTTGTGTGCTTAAGTTACAATTGGTTACATATTTTAAAAGCACAAAGATTGTTGATGCTAAGCTTAAATTAGATTTCAAATTGGTATTTCATAATAAGCTTGTGCATTGTATTTCAAAATTGGTATCAAAATTTCAAATTTGATTTGTTGAAAGAATTCAAAATTTATTTCAATTGGATTCAAAATTCATTTTATAAGAAAACTTTAAAATTTTTGATTTATATTGCCTATATGCAAGGAGAGCTTAACATCTCTTCTACATATAGATTCATGTTGAGTGTATTGTGTATTGAGGAGCTTAACATCTCTTCTTTATATAATATACGTGTGTAGGGGGAGCTTCACATCTCCTCTTATGCATGACATATTATACGTTATGTGAATTAGGGTTTGTCATCCCTCTTTCATGTAATGTATTTGTGTCGGAAAGTTAACTTAACGTCTTCCTCTTCATGAATTTATATCGCATATAAATTTTATTGATTGATTTGATTACCCCTCCTTGATTTCTTGGTTTTTGACAAAAAGGGGGAGAAAAATTTGTTTGATTTGATTTCACTTTGAACCCTTTGTTGATGATTGACAAAAAGGGGGAGAAGTATTTGAGTATTTGAGTTATATGCATGATTTGATTTCCTTACTTAAGGGGGAGAAGTATTTGTTTCCTTGCTTAAGGGGGAGTAAGATTTGTATTTATGCATATATATGTTGTCTTGCAATTAGGAGCAAAAGATTTGACTTAAGATTTGATTTTTGTTATGATTGCATCTCCTACATTGCATACATGTCATGTGCTTTTATTGCCATATCTATTATTTATTTGGTATGCATGAGTTAAGGGGGAGCTTCTTTGAAGCTTTACTTTAATCCATGCATATATAACGTCATGAGTTTTGTCATCATCAAAAAGGGGGAGATTGTTGGCCCAAAGGCCTATCACCCTAGTTTTGATGATGATCAACTCATGTAGTTATATTTTCTAATGATCTTGTTTAATTAGTGACAGATTCTTTATCAAGATCTTAGTTGGTGCAAAGCTCAACAAAGGATTAAATGTTAAGATTTGGAGCTAGCACGGGGTGATCCAAGGAGCTTTGGATCAAGCTTGGACCAAGTCAAGAAGATGAGAAGCCTTCAAGGGAAGACTTCAAGAAGATGAAGACTTGTGTCTAGGTATAAGATTTTTATTTGTTTTTAGACAAAAATGTAAAGGATAGAATAGATTGGTGGATTGCTCAAGTATAGATATCACACACACACTCTTGTTAGAATTGTTTTCATAAAAGATTTTTAAAGTAGAAAAGATTTTTCATTTTGGAAAAATACAAGTTTGGTTTTTTTGGTGGTTCTCATATACTTATCCTTCAACCAAAACCAAGTTTTATGCTTAATATCAAAAACATAGATATTTCATCTTGATTGTGTAGTGGATCATATCCATACACACTATGCTTTAAAATGAACTCAAATATCTTGTTTTTGTATTTTGTGAAGTTATGGAAAAACAAGTTTTAGAAAAACATATTTTTAGAAAAACAGTTTTTATTGTGATTAAAACTATTTTTTAGATTTACTGTGAATTTATGGGATTTTTATTGAGTGAAAAGACCTATTTTCAAAACCCGTATCTGTGCAGAACTGAGGACTGGCTGACAGGCCAAGTCGGTCGACCGGACCGGTCGACCGCACCATGGTCGGTCGACCGTCCGAGTCGACCGACGTGCACAGCCTTGTGCACGTTGTCAGCACAGTGGCCGGTCGACCGGGACGGTCGACCGCTGGAGAGAGCTGTGCTCTCGGGTTTTATCGGTCGACCGGGACGGTCGACCGGAGGCTGCAACGGTCGGATTTTTGACCGTTGCCGGTCGACCGGACCGGTCGACCGGAAGCTCTGACAGAGCCCAACGGACAGATTTTTCTGGCCTCTATAAAAGGGGGTTTTGTCATTGTTTTGAGCCAAGATTTTTGGAGACCTTAGAGCCTGTTTTCTCATATTCATTCCAGAGGTTTTTCTCCACAAAAATAGTGAGCTAATACTTCCAATCAAAAGGGAAGATTTTATAAGAGTGTTTATTGTGATTTCTTGAGATTTTCACCAAAGATTATTTCCTTGCTTTCTCACACAAACACTTGAGCATCCATTGAGCTATTCATCCTATAGGTGTTGTAGTGAGAGTTTTGTAGGTGATCAAGTGTTTAGATCACCAAGATTTCATCTTGTTCTTTGAGGAGACGGGCAAGTGTGCTCGTTGTGGTGTGGAGTTCGGGTGTGAACTCTTATAGTGCGAGGTGCGGCCTCGGCGAGTCGGTGGACTTGCGTGTGTAAGGGACTTGGGAGTCTGAGGGATTGTAGGTGTTGCGGCACCAAGGAGAGATCCGGTTGGATCGTGCATAGTGGAAATCCTTCGTGTGTCGAAGGCGGGGATGTAGAGCAAGTGTGCTCGAACCTCGAAACAAACCCTTTGTGTTTGCGATTGCTCACTCTATCTCTCTCTCTCTCTCTCTCTCTCTTTGTCTCTTTTATATCTTGCATTCAATTATTGTCTATCTTTATATGCTTGATATACCCTTGTGCTTAATTGTTATATAATTGCTTGGGATTGATTGTCTAACACTTGTATTCAACCAAGAGAGCCAACGCGGCACCTCAACCCATTCAAGGGGAATCTAGAGGAGTTTGTCCAGAGCCTCGCAAGGGGAATTCGGCAACACTCTTGTGTTATACATAAGTGTTTAATTAAAAGAAGTTTAATTTGGTCAACTTAGTTTTAATTCCGCATTATTTGTTCATAAGTGACCATTAGATTAGCCATCACCTATTCACCCCCCCTCTAGGTGATCTTACAATTGGTATCAGAGCTAGTGCTCTTGATTTGGGTCTAACAACCTAAGAGTTAAAGATCCTCATTTTAGGCTAATCACAATATTTTTGTACACACACACCTCACCATGGACTTCATGTCACCACCCACCTTTGACATTCTTAACATCCAAATTTGGAAGGTTAAGATGTCTTTGTTCCTCAAAGCCTTAGGTTATAATGTATATCTTGCCACAACAAATAATGCATATTGTATAGATGGTAAGAATTTTGAGGCTAATACAAAAGCCCTACATGCTTTAAGATCTACCCTAAATGATGTTTATTTATCTTGGGTTGCTAATTTTGATATGGCTTTTGTAGTATGGAACATCCTCATCTCCCTTGGTGAAAATGATCAATACTATGCGGGGAGCGATTCGGACGTTGGAAGCGACATCTCCAACGTATGCTATATGGTCCAAGGGGATAACCCCCTTGAGGTAAACTCCGAATCCGATGATGATAGTATGTCATATGATGAGCTCTCTACATTTTGTCAATTATTGCTTGAGAGACATGACATAATTAAGAAAGAAAATAAAAATTTGAAAAAGGACATTGCATGCATGCATAAGGAACAAGATTCATTTAGAAGTAACATTGCATGTTTAGAAAAAGATAACAAGAATTTGAAAAAGAATTTTGATGCCATGCTTAATTATAAAGATTCATTAGAAAATAAAATGGCATGCTTAGAAAAAGAAAATAAAGATTTGAAAAATAAGATTGATTTGGTGGAAAAACAAAAAGAAGTTGTTTTTCATGAAAATAAATCTTTAAAAAGAAAATTTTGTGAAAAAGAAAAGGAAAATGTTTGTAAAAAGAAAAAGAAAATTGTTCATATATCTCATCATGCTTCTCATGCACACATTGATCAAAATGAGATTAAAAATTTGAAAAATAAAATTGATAATTTGAGCTCTAATTTGAGCTCATGTGCATTCAATCATACTAGATTGGAATCCTTGTTTCAAAAGAAACAAGTTCCTCATACTCATGCACATTCACATCATGCACATGCTTATGATGCACATCATGCTCACACTCCCACTCATAAGTATGCTAAGGTGTACATATGTACACATTGTGGCCGCAAAGGCCATTTAGCAAAATTTTGTTTTGATAAGAAACCTCATTTATATTTTGCTAAGTATAAAAGATTTTGGGATCCTTACAATAAAGCTAACCCCAAAGGACCCAAGAAAGTATGGGTACCAAAACCCCCACCTTTTGATTTTGATGTAGGTGAGGGCTCTCACAAAACGTGAGAGGATTGGTGCCTTGGTAGCCAATGCAATGGACATGATGGACAAACATTTGGATGCATTGCTATCAAGGAATCTTGGTGGGAAAGACCACCATACTTGGAGCCTTGGAGTTGGTAACAAACTCTAAACTCCTATTTTATTTATGTACATGCTTTTAATTTCATATATTCATAGCATGTTCATGTTTTAAGATTTTGTGTGCTTTATGTGGTAGTTACATGCTTAGATGTAGATTTGTCAAACTTGTATGTATACATATACAAATAGTGAACTACAATTGATTCTTAAATATTTGGACTTCATGCTCACTTGTATCCACTTTATGTATTTGTATAGACTAGTTTTGATGATTCTCCTTTATACATGTTTTGCCAATTTTTATGATTTACTTCATGTATATGCATGTTTAATTCAAATCTAGTAAATATACATGTATACCCGTGAGTCTCTTGCTTTCATGCAAATACATTTAATAGACTCTTTTATTTTTGGGATATGTATGCATATTGTTAGATTTGTATAAATCATACATATACCATGAAGATTGCTATTTTTATGAAAAATGATTTTGAGTTGATTTGTTTCGATGAAAATGATTTCTATGTTAATCATATTTGATTTGAGCTTAAATGACTACTTTCATAAAGATACTATTTACATAACCTTTGAACACTCATCTTTTAAGAAAATAGATAATGTTGAGCTTTATAGACTATGAGTAGTTGAACTTTTATGTACTTAGTACTATTTATGAAAAACATATGACTTTTTATTTATGAAGGATCTTTAACTAGTTTGTCAAAAATCCATTTAAACTAGTTATCTATTCTTCTATTGATGCACATGATTCTATTTTCTATGAATAAATTCTTTTATGTTCTCAAGATTTGAATGCCTCATGTATTGAATATTAGTTTAAATGTTAAGTTCTATCAACACTAGGATTTATACTTGCACATATTGTGGGTTACAAATAAATCTATTTATATGTGTGCTTAAATGCCTATTTGAACCCATTAGATGTGCTTGTATTGCTTAGTTTTGATGATCATTACATTTTCAACTTATATTCCCATTTTGGATGTGATTTATGATCATGTGTTTTCATTTCATGTATATGTTTATTTTGTCAAAACATTAAGATATACATGGATACCTCTTGAGTCATTTGCCTTTAATGCAAATCTATTTATATAGACTCAATTGTGTTTAAGAGATATGTATGTATACTTATTGCATTGACTAAACATACATATGCCATGAAATACAATTTTGTTGATTTTCATGTATTAAAATTTGTGATGATTTTCAAGTATTCAAAATTTATGATATTTAAAGGAATATTGAGCTTCATTGTCATTTTCATGATGTCATGTTTCACATAACATTAGTACACTCACCACTTTTGAAAATTTTATATGGACTTTATGGATTAGAGTGTTTTAGTGCCTTGTGATTTATGCATATTTCATGAAAAACTTTTAATGTATTCCTTGGTTGAAGGATTCCTTACTAGTTGTTAAAACACCTTCATTTAACTAGTTTGAATTCTTCATATGGTAGATTATATGATGTATACACTTATGCTTAATTTTCAATTGGTATCAATTTACTCTAGTTGTATATATTCATATTTTGCTTTCATATGTATGTATCTATTTCAATTGGTATACTCATTTCATACATATATATGCTATCTTGTGTGCTTAAGTTACAATTGGTTACATATTTTAAAAGCACAAAGATTGTTGATGCTAAGCTTAAATTAGATTTCAAATTGGTATTTCATAATAAGCTTGTGCATTGTATTTCAAAATTGGTATCAAAATTTCAAATTTGATTTGTTGAAAGAATTCAAAATTTATTTCAATTGGATTCAAAATTCATTTTATAAGAAAACTTTAAAATTTTTGATTTATATTGCCTATATGCAAGGAGAGCTTAACATCTCTTCTACATATAGATTCATGTTGAGTGTATTGTGTATTGAGGAGCTTAACATCTCTTCTTTATATAATATACGTGTGTAGGGGGAGCTTCACATCTCCTCTTATGCATGACATATTATACGTTATGTGAATTAGGGTTTGTCATCCCTCTTTCATGTAATGTATTTGTGTCGGAAAGTTAACTTAACGTCTTCCTCTTCATGAATTTATATCGCATATAAATTTTATTGATTGATTTGATTACCCCTCCTTGATTTCTTGGTTTTTGACAAAAAGGGGGAGAAAAATTTGTTTGATTTGATTTCACTTTGAACCCTTTGTTGATGATTGACAAAAAGGGGGAGAAGTATTTGAGTATTTGAGTTATATGCATGATTTGATTTCCTTACTTAAGGGGGAGAAGTATTTGTTTCCTTGCTTAAGGGGGAGTAAGATTTGTATTTATGCATATATATGTTGTCTTGCAATTAGGAGCAAAAGATTTGACTTAAGATTTGATTTTTGTTATGATTGCATCTCCTACATTGCATACATGTCATGTGCTTTTATTGCCATATCTATTATTTATTTGGTATGCATGAGTTAAGGGGGAGCTTCTTTGAAGCTTTACTTTAATCCATGCATATATAACGTCATGAGTTTTGTCATCATCAAAAAGGGGGAGATTGTTGGCCCAAAGGCCTATCACCCTAGTTTTGATGATGATCAACTCATGTAGTTATATTTTCTAATGATCTTGTTTAATTAGTGACAGATTCTTTATCAAGATCTTAGTTGGTGCAAAGCTCAACAAAGGATTAAATGTTAAGATTTGGAGCTAGCACGGGGTGATCCAAGGAGCTTTGGATCAAGCTTGGACCAAGTCAAGAAGATGAGAAGCCTTCAAGGGAAGACTTCAAGAAGATGAAGACTTGTGTCTAGGTATAAGATTTTTATTTGTTTTTAGACAAAAATGTAAAGGATAGAATAGATTGGTGGATTGCTCAAGTATAGATATCACACACACACTCTTGTTAGAATTGTTTTCATAAAAGATTTTTAAAGTAGAAAAGATTTTTCATTTTGGAAAAATACAAGTTTGGTTTTTTTGGTGGTTCTCATATACTTATCCTTCAACCAAAACCAAGTTTTATGCTTAATATCAAAAACATAGATATTTCATCTTGATTGTGTAGTGGATCATATCCATACACACTATGCTTTAAAATGAACTCAAATATCTTGTTTTTGTATTTTGTGAAGTTATGGAAAAACAAGTTTTAGAAAAACATATTTTTAGAAAAACAGTTTTTATTGTGATTAAAACTATTTTTTAGATTTACTGTGAATTTATGGGATTTTTATTGAGTGAAAAGACCTATTTTCAAAACCCGTATCTGTGCAGAACTGAGGACTGGCTGACAGGCCAAGTCGGTCGACCGGACCGGTCGACCGCACCATGGTCGGTCGACCGTCCGAGTCGACCGACGTGCACAGCCTTGTGCACGTTGTCAGCACAGTGGCCGGTCGACCGGGACGGTCGACCGCTGGAGAGAGCTGTGCTCTCGGGTTTTATCGGTCGACCGGGACGGTCGACCGGAGGCTGCAACGGTCGGATTTTTGACCGTTGCCGGTCGACCGGACCGGTCGACCGGAAGCTCTGACAGAGCCCAACGGACAGATTTTTCTGGCCTCTATAAAAGGGGGTTTTGTCATTGTTTTGAGCCAAGATTTTTGGAGACCTTAGAGCCTGTTTTCTCATATTCATTCCAGAGGTTTTTCTCCACAAAAATAGTGAGCTAATACTTCCAATCAAAAGGGAAGATTTTATAAGAGTGTTTATTGTGATTTCTTGAGATTTTCACCAAAGATTATTTCCTTGCTTTCTCACACAAACACTTGAGCATCCATTGAGCTATTCATCCTATAGGTGTTGTAGTGAGAGTTTTGTAGGTGATCAAGTGTTTAGATCACCAAGATTTCATCTTGTTCTTTGAGGAGACGGGCAAGTGTGCTCGTTGTGGTGTGGAGTTCGGGTGTGAACTCTTATAGTGCGAGGTGCGGCCTCGGCGAGTCGGTGGACTTGCGTGTGTAAGGGACTTGGGAGTCTGAGGGATTGTAGGTGTTGCGGCACCAAGGAGAGATCCGGTTGGATCGTGCATAGTGGAAATCCTTCGTGTGTCGAAGGCGGGGATGTAGAGCAAGTGTGCTCGAACCTCGAAACAAACCCTTTGTGTTTGCGATTGCTCACTCTATCTCTCTCTCTCTCTCTCTCTCTCTCTGTCTCTTTTATATCTTGCATTCAATTATTGTCTATCTTTATATGCTTGATATACCCTTGTGCTTAATTGTTATATAATTGCTTGGGATTGATTGTCTAACACTTGTATTCAACCAAGAGAGCCAACGCGGCACCTCAACCCATTCAAGGGGAATCTAGAGGAGTTTGTCCAGAGCCTCGCAAGGGGAATTCGGCAACACTCTTGTGTTATACATAAGTGTTTAATTAAAAGAAGTTTAATTTGGTCAACTTAGTTTTAATTCCGCATTATTTGTTCATAAGTGACCATTAGATTAGCCATCACCTATTCACCCCCCCTCTAGGTGATCTTACAATTGGTATCAGAGCTAGTGCTCTTGATTTGGGTCTAACAACCTAAGAGTTAAAGATCCTCATTTTAGGCTAATCACAATATTTTTGTACACACACACCTCACCATGGACTTCATGTCACCACCCACCTTTGACATTCTTAACATCCAAATTTGGAAGGTTAAGATGTCTTTGTTCCTCAAAGCCTTAGGTTATAATGTATATCTTGCCACAACAAATAATGCATATTGTATAGATGGTAAGAATTTTGAGGCTAATACAAAAGCCCTACATGCTTTAAGATCTACCCTAAATGATGTTTATTTATCTTGGGTTGCTAATTTTGATATGGCTTTTGTAGTATGGAACATCCTCATCTCCCTTGGTGAAAATGATCAATACTATGCGGGGAGCGATTCGGACGTTGGAAGCGACATCTCCAACGTATGCTATATGGTCCAAGGGGATAACCCCCTTGAGGTAAACTCCGAATCCGATGATGATAGTATGTCATATGATGAGCTCTCTACATTTTGTCAATTATTGCTTGAGAGACATGACATAATTAAGAAAGAAAATAAAAATTTGAAAAAGGACATTGCATGCATGCATAAGGAACAAGATTCATTTAGAAGTAACATTGCATGTTTAGAAAAAGATAACAAGAATTTGAAAAAGAATTTTGATGCCATGCTTAATTATAAAGATTCATTAGAAAATAAAATGGCATGCTTAGAAAAAGAAAATAAAGATTTGAAAAATAAGATTGATTTGGTGGAAAAACAAAAAGAAGTTGTTTTTCATGAAAATAAATCTTTAAAAAGAAAATTTTGTGAAAAAGAAAAGGAAAATGTTTGTAAAAAGAAAAAGAAAATTGTTCATATATCTCATCATGCTTCTCATGCACACATTGATCAAAATGAGATTAAAAATTTGAAAAATAAAATTGATAATTTGAGCTCTAATTTGAGCTCATGTGCATTCAATCATACTAGATTGGAATCCTTGTTTCAAAAGAAACAAGTTCCTCATACTCATGCACATTCACATCATGCACATGCTTATGATGCACATCATGCTCACACTCCCACTCATAAGTATGCTAAGGTGTACATATGTACACATTGTGGCCGCAAAGGCCATTTAGCAAAATTTTGTTTTGATAAGAAACCTCATTTATATTTTGCTAAGTATAAAAGATTTTGGGATCCTTACAATAAAGCTAACCCCAAAGGACCCAAGAAAGTATGGGTACCAAAACCCCCACCTTTTGATTTTGATGTAGGTGAGGGCTCTCACAAAACGTGAGAGGATTGGTGCCTTGGTAGCCAATGCAATGGACATGATGGACAAACATTTGGATGCATTGCTATCAAGGAATCTTGGTGGGAAAGACCACCATACTTGGAGCCTTGGAGTTGGTAACAAACTCTAAACTCCTATTTTATTTATGTACATGCTTTTAATTTCATATATTCATAGCATGTTCATGTTTTAAGATTTTGTGTGCTTTATGTGGTAGTTACATGCTTAGATGTAGATTTGTCAAACTTGTATGTATACATATACAAATAGTGAACTACAATTGATTCTTAAATATTTGGACTTCATGCTCACTTGTATCCACTTTATGTATTTGTATAGACTAGTTTTGATGATTCTCCTTTATACATGTTTTGCCAATTTTTATGATTTACTTCATGTATATGCATGTTTAATTCAAATCTAGTAAATATACATGTATACCCGTGAGTCTCTTGCTTTCATGCAAATACATTTAATAGACTCTTTTATTTTTGGGATATGTATGCATATTGTTAGATTTGTATAAATCATACATATACCATGAAGATTGCTATTTTTATGAAAAATGATTTTGAGTTGATTTGTTTCGATGAAAATGATTTCTATGTTAATCATATTTGATTTGAGCTTAAATGACTACTTTCATAAAGATACTATTTACATAACCTTTGAACACTCATCTTTTAAGAAAATAGATAATGTTGAGCTTTATAGACTATGAGTAGTTGAACTTTTATGTACTTAGTACTATTTATGAAAAACATATGACTTTTTATTTATGAAGGATCTTTAACTAGTTTGTCAAAAATCCATTTAAACTAGTTATCTATTCTTCTATTGATGCACATGATTCTATTTTCTATGAATAAATTCTTTTATGTTCTCAAGATTTGAATGCCTCATGTATTGAATATTAGTTTAAATGTTAAGTTCTATCAACACTAGGATTTATACTTGCACATATTGTGGGTTACAAATAAATCTATTTATATGTGTGCTTAAATGCCTATTTGAACCCATTAGATGTGCTTGTATTGCTTAGTTTTGATGATCATTACATTTTCAACTTATATTCCCATTTTGGATGTGATTTATGATCATGTGTTTTCATTTCATGTATATGTTTATTTTGTCAAAACATTAAGATATACATGGATACCTCTTGAGTCATTTGCCTTTAATGCAAATCTATTTATATAGACTCAATTGTGTTTAAGAGATATGTATGTATACTTATTGCATTGACTAAACATACATATGCCATGAAATACAATTTTGTTGATTTTCATGTATTAAAATTTGTGATGATTTTCAAGTATTCAAAATTTATGATATTTAAAGGAATATTGAGCTTCATTGTCATTTTCATGATGTCATGTTTCACATAACATTAGTACACTCACCACTTTTGAAAATTTTATATGGACTTTATGGATTAGAGTGTTTTAGTGCCTTGTGATTTATGCATATTTCATGAAAAACTTTTAATGTATTCCTTGGTTGAAGGATTCCTTACTAGTTGTTAAAACACCTTCATTTAACTAGTTTGAATTCTTCATATGGTAGATTATATGATGTATACACTTATGCTTAATTTTCAATTGGTATCAATTTACTCTAGTTGTATATATTCATATTTTGCTTTCATATGTATGTATCTATTTCAATTGGTATACTCATTTCATACATATATATGCTATCTTGTGTGCTTAAGTTACAATTGGTTACATATTTTAAAAGCACAAAGATTGTTGATGCTAAGCTTAAATTAGATTTCAAATTGGTATTTCATAATAAGCTTGTGCATTGTATTTCAAAATTGGTATCAAAATTTCAAATTTGATTTGTTGAAAGAATTCAAAATTTATTTCAATTGGATTCAAAATTCATTTTATAAGAAAACTTTAAAATTTTTGATTTATATTGCCTATATGCAAGGAGAGCTTAACATCTCTTCTACATATAGATTCATGTTGAGTGTATTGTGTATTGAGGAGCTTAACATCTCTTCTTTATATAATATACGTGTGTAGGGGGAGCTTCACATCTCCTCTTATGCATGACATATTATACGTTATGTGAATTAGGGTTTGTCATCCCTCTTTCATGTAATGTATTTGTGTCGGAAAGTTAACTTAACGTCTTCCTCTTCATGAATTTATATCGCATATAAATTTTATTGATTGATTTGATTACCCCTCCTTGATTTCTTGGTTTTTGACAAAAAGGGGGAGAAAAATTTGTTTGATTTGATTTCACTTTGAACCCTTTGTTGATGATTGACAAAAAGGGGGAGAAGTATTTGAGTATTTGAGTTATATGCATGATTTGATTTCCTTACTTAAGGGGGAGAAGTATTTGTTTCCTTGCTTAAGGGGGAGTAAGATTTGTATTTATGCATATATATGTTGTCTTGCAATTAGGAGCAAAAGATTTGACTTAAGATTTGATTTTTGTTATGATTGCATCTCCTACATTGCATACATGTCATGTGCTTTTATTGCCATATCTATTATTTATTTGGTATGCATGAGTTAAGGGGGAGCTTCTTTGAAGCTTTACTTTAATCCATGCATATATAACGTCATGAGTTTTGTCATCATCAAAAAGGGGGAGATTGTTGGCCCAAAGGCCTATCACCCTAGTTTTGATGATGATCAACTCATGTAGTTATATTTTCTAATGATCTTGTTTAATTAGTGACAGATTCTTTATCAAGATCTTAGTTGGTGCAAAGCTCAACAAAGGATTAAATGTTAAGATTTGGAGCTAGCACGGGGTGATCCAAGGAGCTTTGGATCAAGCTTGGACCAAGTCAAGAAGATGAGAAGCCTTCAAGGGAAGACTTCAAGAAGATGAAGACTTGTGTCTAGGTATAAGATTTTTATTTGTTTTTAGACAAAAATGTAAAGGATAGAATAGATTGGTGGATTGCTCAAGTATAGATATCACACACACACTCTTGTTAGAATTGTTTTCATAAAAGATTTTTAAAGTAGAAAAGATTTTTCATTTTGGAAAAATACAAGTTTGGTTTTTTTGGTGGTTCTCATATACTTATCCTTCAACCAAAACCAAGTTTTATGCTTAATATCAAAAACATAGATATTTCATCTTGATTGTGTAGTGGATCATATCCATACACACTATGCTTTAAAATGAACTCAAATATCTTGTTTTTGTATTTTGTGAAGTTATGGAAAAACAAGTTTTAGAAAAACATATTTTTAGAAAAACAGTTTTTATTGTGATTAAAACTATTTTTTAGATTTACTGTGAATTTATGGGATTTTTATTGAGTGAAAAGACCTATTTTCAAAACCCGTATCTGTGCAGAACTGAGGACTGGCTGACAGGCCAAGTCGGTCGACCGGACCGGTCGACCGCACCATGGTCGGTCGACCGTCCGAGTCGACCGACGTGCACAGCCTTGTGCACGTTGTCAGCACAGTGGCCGGTCGACCGGGACGGTCGACCGCTGGAGAGAGCTGTGCTCTCGGGTTTTATCGGTCGACCGGGACGGTCGACCGGAGGCTGCAACGGTCGGATTTTTGACCGTTGCCGGTCGACCGGACCGGTCGACCGGAAGCTCTGACAGAGCCCAACGGACAGATTTTTCTGGCCTCTATAAAAGGGGGTTTTGTCATTGTTTTGAGCCAAGATTTTTGGAGACCTTAGAGCCTGTTTTCTCATATTCATTCCAGAGGTTTTTCTCCACAAAAATAGTGAGCTAATACTTCCAATCAAAAGGGAAGATTTTATAAGAGTGTTTATTGTGATTTCTTGAGATTTTCACCAAAGATTATTTCCTTGCTTTCTCACACAAACACTTGAGCATCCATTGAGCTATTCATCCTATAGGTGTTGTAGTGAGAGTTTTGTAGGTGATCAAGTGTTTAGATCACCAAGATTTCATCTTGTTCTTTGAGGAGACGGGCAAGTGTGCTCGTTGTGGTGTGGAGTTCGGGTGTGAACTCTTATAGTGCGAGGTGCGGCCTCGGCGAGTCGGTGGACTTGCGTGTGTAAGGGACTTGGGAGTCTGAGGGATTGTAGGTGTTGCGGCACCAAGGAGAGATCCGGTTGGATCGTGCATAGTGGAAATCCTTCGTGTGTCGAAGGCGGGGATGTAGAGCAAGTGTGCTCGAACCTCGAAACAAACCCTTTGTGTTTGCGATTGCTCACTCTATCTCTCTCTCTCTCTCTCTCTCTCTTTGTCTCTTTTATATCTTGCATTCAATTATTGTCTATCTTTATATGCTTGATATACCCTTGTGCTTAATTGTTATATAATTGCTTGGGATTGATTGTCTAACACTTGTATTCAACCAAGAGAGCCAACGCGGCACCTCAACCCATTCAAGGGGAATCTAGAGGAGTTTGTCCAGAGCCTCGCAAGGGGAATTCGGCAACACTCTTGTGTTATACATAAGTGTTTAATTAAAAGAAGTTTAATTTGGTCAACTTAGTTTTAATTCCGCATTATTTGTTCATAAGTGACCATTAGATTAGCCATCACCTATTCACCCCCCCTCTAGGTGATCTTACAATTGGTATCAGAGCTAGTGCTCTTGATTTGGGTCTAACAACCTAAGAGTTAAAGATCCTCATTTTAGGCTAATCACAATATTTTTGTACACACACACCTCACCATGGACTTCATGTCACCACCCACCTTTGACATTCTTAACATCCAAATTTGGAAGGTTAAGATGTCTTTGTTCCTCAAAGCCTTAGGTTATAATGTATATCTTGCCACAACAAATAATGCATATTGTATAGATGGTAAGAATTTTGAGGCTAATACAAAAGCCCTACATGCTTTAAGATCTACCCTAAATGATGTTTATTTATCTTGGGTTGCTAATTTTGATATGGCTTTTGTAGTATGGAACATCCTCATCTCCCTTGGTGAAAATGATCAATACTATGCGGGGAGCGATTCGGACGTTGGAAGCGACATCTCCAACGTATGCTATATGGTCCAAGGGGATAACCCCCTTGAGGTAAACTCCGAATCCGATGATGATAGTATGTCATATGATGAGCTCTCTACATTTTGTCAATTATTGCTTGAGAGACATGACATAATTAAGAAAGAAAATAAAAATTTGAAAAAGGACATTGCATGCATGCATAAGGAACAAGATTCATTTAGAAGTAACATTGCATGTTTAGAAAAAGATAACAAGAATTTGAAAAAGAATTTTGATGCCATGCTTAATTATAAAGATTCATTAGAAAATAAAATGGCATGCTTAGAAAAAGAAAATAAAGATTTGAAAAATAAGATTGATTTGGTGGAAAAACAAAAAGAAGTTGTTTTTCATGAAAATAAATCTTTAAAAAGAAAATTTTGTGAAAAAGAAAAGGAAAATGTTTGTAAAAAGAAAAAGAAAATTGTTCATATATCTCATCATGCTTCTCATGCACACATTGATCAAAATGAGATTAAAAATTTGAAAAATAAAATTGATAATTTGAGCTCTAATTTGAGCTCATGTGCATTCAATCATACTAGATTGGAATCCTTGTTTCAAAAGAAACAAGTTCCTCATACTCATGCACATTCACATCATGCACATGCTTATGATGCACATCATGCTCACACTCCCACTCATAAGTATGCTAAGGTGTACATATGTACACATTGTGGCCGCAAAGGCCATTTAGCAAAATTTTGTTTTGATAAGAAACCTCATTTATATTTTGCTAAGTATAAAAGATTTTGGGATCCTTACAATAAAGCTAACCCCAAAGGACCCAAGAAAGTATGGGTACCAAAACCCCCACCTTTTGATTTTGATGTAGGTGAGGGCTCTCACAAAACGTGAGAGGATTGGTGCCTTGGTAGCCAATGCAATGGACATGATGGACAAACATTTGGATGCATCGCTATCAAGGAATCTTGGTGGGAAAGACCACCATACTTGGAGCCTTGGAGTTGGTAACAAACTCTAAACTCCTATTTTATTTATGTACATGCTTTTAATTTCATATATTCATAGCATGTTCATGTTTTAAGATTTTGTGTGCTTTATGTGGTAGTTACATGCTTAGATGTAGATTTGTCAAACTTGTATGTATACATATACAAATAGTGAACTACAATTGATTCTTAAATATTTGGACTTCATGCTCACTTGTATCCACTTTATGTATTTGTATAGACTAGTTTTGATGATTCTCCTTTATACATGTTTTGCCAATTTTTATGATTTACTTCATGTATATGCATGTTTAATTCAAATCTAGTAAATATACATGTATACCCGTGAGTCTCTTGCTTTCATGCAAATACATTTAATAGACTCTTTTATTTTTGGGATATGTATGCATATTGTTAGATTTGTATAAATCATACATATACCATGAAGATTGCTATTTTTATGAAAAATGATTTTGAGTTGATTTGTTTCGATGAAAATGATTTCTATGTTAATCATATTTGATTTGAGCTTAAATGACTACTTTCATAAAGATACTATTTACATAACCTTTGAACACTCATCTTTTAAGAAAATAGATAATGTTGAGCTTTATAGACTATGAGTAGTTGAACTTTTATGTACTTAGTACTATTTATGAAAAACATATGACTTTTTATTTATGAAGGATCTTTAACTAGTTTGTCAAAAATCCATTTAAACTAGTTATCTATTCTTCTATTGATGCACATGATTCTATTTTCTATGAATAAATTCTTTTATGTTCTCAAGATTTGAATGCCTCATGTATTGAATATTAGTTTAAATGTTAAGTTCTATCAACACTAGGATTTATACTTGCACATATTGTGGGTTACAAATAAATCTATTTATATGTGTGCTTAAATGCCTATTTGAACCCATTAGATGTGCTTGTATTGCTTAGTTTTGATGATCATTACATTTTCAACTTATATTCCCATTTTGGATGTGATTTATGATCATGTGTTTTCATTTCATGTATATGTTTATTTTGTCAAAACATTAAGATATACATGGATACCTCTTGAGTCATTTGCCTTTAATGCAAATCTATTTATATAGACTCAATTGTGTTTAAGAGATATGTATGTATACTTATTGCATTGACTAAACATACATATGCCATGAAATACAATTTTGTTGATTTTCATGTATTAAAATTTGTGATGATTTTCAAGTATTCAAAATTTATGATATTTAAAGGAATATTGAGCTTCATTGTCATTTTCATGATGTCATGTTTCACATAACATTAGTACACTCACCACTTTTGAAAATTTTATATGGACTTTATGGATTAGAGTGTTTTAGTGCCTTGTGATTTATGCATATTTCATGAAAAACTTTTAATGTATTCCTTGGTTGAAGGATTCCTTACTAGTTGTTAAAACACCTTCATTTAACTAGTTTGAATTCTTCATATGGTAGATTATATGATGTATACACTTATGCTTAATTTTCAATTGGTATCAATTTACTCTAGTTGTATATATTCATATTTTGCTTTCATATGTATGTATCTATTTCAATTGGTATACTCATTTCATACATATATATGCTATCTTGTGTGCTTAAGTTACAATTGGTTACATATTTTAAAAGCACAAAGATTGTTGATGCTAAGCTTAAATTAGATTTCAAATTGGTATTTCATAATAAGCTTGTGCATTGTATTTCAAAATTGGTATCAAAATTTCAAATTTGATTTGTTGAAAGAATTCAAAATTTATTTCAATTGGATTCAAAATTCATTTTATAAGAAAACTTTAAAATTTTTGATTTATATTGCCTATATGCAAGGAGAGCTTAACATCTCTTCTACATATAGATTCATGTTGAGTGTATTGTGTATTGAGGAGCTTAACATCTCTTCTTTATATAATATACGTGTGTAGGGGGAGCTTCACATCTCCTCTTATGCATGACATATTATACGTTATGTGAATTAGGGTTTGTCATCCCTCTTTCATGTAATGTATTTGTGTCGGAAAGTTAACTTAACGTCTTCCTCTTCATGAATTTATATCGCATATAAATTTTATTGATTGATTTGATTACCCCTCCTTGATTTCTTGGTTTTTGACAAAAAGGGGGAGAAAAATTTGTTTGATTTGATTTCACTTTGAACCCTTTGTTGATGATTGACAAAAAGGGGGAGAAGTATTTGAGTATTTGAGTTATATGCATGATTTGATTTCCTTACTTAAGGGGGAGAAGTATTTGTTTCCTTGCTTAAGGGGGAGTAAGATTTGTATTTATGCATATATATGTTGTCTTGCAATTAGGAGCAAAAGATTTGACTTAAGATTTGATTTTTGTTATGATTGCATCTCCTACATTGCATACATGTCATGTGCTTTTATTGCCATATCTATTATTTATTTGGTATGCATGAGTTAAGGGGGAGCTTCTTTGAAGCTTTACTTTAATCCATGCATATATAACGTCATGAGTTTTGTCATCATCAAAAAGGGGGAGATTGTTGGCCCAAAGGCCTATCACCCTAGTTTTGATGATGATCAACTCATGTAGTTATATTTTCTAATGATCTTGTTTAATTAGTGACAGATTCTTTATCAAGATCTTAGTTGGTGCAAAGCTCAACAAAGGATTAAATGTTAAGATTTGGAGCTAGCACGGGGTGATCCAAGGAGCTTTGGATCAAGCTTGGACCAAGTCAAGAAGATGAGAAGCCTTCAAGGGAAGACTTCAAGAAGATGAAGACTTGTGTCTAGGTATAAGATTTTTATTTGTTTTTAGACAAAAATGTAAAGGATAGAATAGATTGGTGGATTGCTCAAGTATAGATATCACACACACACTCTTGTTAGAATTGTTTTCATAAAAGATTTTTAAAGTAGAAAAGATTTTTCATTTTGGAAAAATACAAGTTTGGTTTTTTTGGTGGTTCTCATATACTTATCCTTCAACCAAAACCAAGTTTTATGCTTAATATCAAAAACATAGATATTTCATCTTGATTGTGTAGTGGATCATATCCATACACACTATGCTTTAAAATGAACTCAAATATCTTGTTTTTGTATTTTGTGAAGTTATGGAAAAACAAGTTTTAGAAAAACATATTTTTAGAAAAACAGTTTTTATTGTGATTAAAACTATTTTTTAGATTTACTGTGAATTTATGGGATTTTTATTGAGTGAAAAGACCTATTTTCAAAACCCGTATCTGTGCAGAACTGAGGACTGGCTGACAGGCCAAGTCGGTCGACCGGACCGGTCGACCGCACCATGGTCGGTCGACCGTCCGAGTCGACCGACGTGCACAGCCTTGTGCACGTTGTCAGCACAGTGGCCGGTCGACCGGGACGGTCGACCGCTGGAGAGAGCTGTGCTCTCGGGTTTTATCGGTCGACCGGGACGGTCGACCGGAGGCTGCAACGGTCGGATTTTTGACCGTTGCCGGTCGACCGGACCGGTCGACCGGAAGCTCTGACAGAGCCCAACGGACAGATTTTTCTGGCCTCTATAAAAGGGGGTTTTGTCATTGTTTTGAGCCAAGATTTTTGGAGACCTTAGAGCCTGTTTTCTCATATTCATTCCAGAGGTTTTTCTCCACAAAAATAGTGAGCTAATACTTCCAATCAAAAGGGAAGATTTTATAAGAGTGTTTATTGTGATTTCTTGAGATTTTCACCAAAGATTATTTCCTTGCTTTCTCACACAAACACTTGAGCATCCATTGAGCTATTCATCCTATAGGTGTTGTAGTGAGAGTTTTGTAGGTGATCAAGTGTTTAGATCACCAAGATTTCATCTTGTTCTTTGAGGAGACGGGCAAGTGTGCTCGTTGTGGTGTGGAGTTCGGGTGTGAACTCTTATAGTGCGAGGTGCGGCCTCGGCGAGTCGGTGGACTTGCGTGTGTAAGGGACTTGGGAGTCTGAGGGATTGTAGGTGTTGCGGCACCAAGGAGAGATCCGGTTGGATCGTGCATAGTGGAAATCCTTCGTGTGTCGAAGGCGGGGATGTAGAGCAAGTGTGCTCGAACCTCGAAACAAACCCTTTGTGTTTGCGATTGCTCACTCTATCTCTCTCTCTCTCTCTCTCTCTCTCTCTTTGTCTCTTTTATATCTTGCATTCAATTATTGTCTATCTTTATATGCTTGATATACCCTTGTGCTTAATTGTTATATAATTGCTTGGGATTGATTGTCTAACACTTGTATTCAACCAAGAGAGCCAACGCGGCACCTCAACCCATTCAAGGGGAATCTAGAGGAGTTTGTCCAGAGCCTCGCAAGGGGAATTCGGCAACACTCTTGTGTTATACATAAGTGTTTAATTAAAAGAAGTTTAATTTGGTCAACTTAGTTTTAATTCCGCATTATTTGTTCATAAGTGACCATTAGATTAGCCATCACCTATTCACCCCCCCTCTAGGTGATCTTACAATTGGTATCAGAGCTAGTGCTCTTGATTTGGGTCTAACAACCTAAGAGTTAAAGATCCTCATTTTAGGCTAATCACAATATTTTTGTACACACACACCTCACCATGGACTTCATGTCACCACCCACCTTTGACATTCTTAACATCCAAATTTGGAAGGTTAAGATGTCTTTGTTCCTCAAAGCCTTAGGTTATAATGTATATCTTGCCACAACAAATAATGCATATTGTATAGATGGTAAGAATTTTGAGGCTAATACAAAAGCCCTACATGCTTTAAGATCTACCCTAAATGATGTTTATTTATCTTGGGTTGCTAATTTTGATATGGCTTTTGTAGTATGGAACATCCTCATCTCCCTTGGTGAAAATGATCAATACTATGCGGGGAGCGATTCGGACGTTGGAAGCGACATCTCCAACGTATGCTATATGGTCCAAGGGGATAACCCCCTTGAGGTAAACTCCGAATCCGATGATGATAGTATGTCATATGATGAGCTCTCTACATTTTGTCAATTATTGCTTGAGAGACATGACATAATTAAGAAAGAAAATAAAAATTTGAAAAAGGACATTGCATGCATGCATAAGGAACAAGATTCATTTAGAAGTAACATTGCATGTTTAGAAAAAGATAACAAGAATTTGAAAAAGAATTTTGATGCCATGCTTAATTATAAAGATTCATTAGAAAATAAAATGGCATGCTTAGAAAAAGAAAATAAAGATTTGAAAAATAAGATTGATTTGGTGGAAAAACAAAAAGAAGTTGTTTTTCATGAAAATAAATCTTTAAAAAGAAAATTTGTGAAAAAGAAAAGGAAAATGTTTGTAAAAAGAAAAAGAAAATTGTTCATATATCTCATCATGCTTCTCATGCACACATTGATCAAAATGAGATTAAAAATTTGAAAAATAAAATTGATAATTTGAGCTCTAATTTGAGCTCATGTGCATTCAATCATACTAGATTGGAATCCTTGTTTCAAAAGAAACAAGTTCCTCATACTCATGCACATTCACATCATGCACATGCTTATGATGCACATCATGCTCACACTCCCACTCATAAGTATGCTAAGGTGTACATATGTACACATTGTGGCCGCAAAGGCCATTTAGCAAAATTTTGTTTTGATAAGAAACCTCATTTATATTTTGCTAAGTATAAAAGATTTTGGGATCCTTACAATAAAGCTAACCCCAAAGGACCCAAGAAAGTATGGGTACCAAAACCCCCACCTTTTGATTTTGATGTAGGTGAGGGCTCTCACAAAACGTGAGAGGATTGGTGCCTTGGTAGCCAATGCAATGGACATGATGGACAAACATTTGGATGCATCGCTATCAAGGAATCTTGGTGGGAAAGACCACCATACTTGGAGCCTTGGAGTTGGTAACAAACTCTAAACTCCTATTTTATTTATGTACATGCTTTTAATTTCATATATTCATAGCATGTTCATGTTTTAAGATTTTGTGTGCTTTATGTGGTAGTTACATGCTTAGATGTAGATTTGTCAAACTTGTATGTATACATATACAAATAGTGAACTACAATTGATTCTTAAATATTTGGACTTCATGCTCACTTGTATCCACTTTATGTATTTGTATAGACTAGTTTTGATGATTCTCCTTTATACATGTTTTGCCAATTTTTATGATTTACTTCATGTATATGCATGTTTAATTCAAATCTAGTAAATATACATGTATACCCGTGAGTCTCTTGCTTTCATGCAAATACATTTAATAGACTCTTTTATTTTTGGGATATGTATGCATATTGTTAGATTTGTATAAATCATACATATACCATGAAGATTGCTATTTTTATGAAAAATGATTTTGAGTTGATTTGTTTCGATGAAAATGATTTCTATGTTAATCATATTTGATTTGAGCTTAAATGACTACTTTCATAAAGATACTATTTACATAACCTTTGAACACTCATCTTTTAAGAAAATAGATAATGTTGAGCTTTATAGACTATGAGTAGTTGAACTTTTATGTACTTAGTACTATTTATGAAAAACATATGACTTTTTATTTATGAAGGATCTTTAACTAGTTTGTCAAAAATCCATTTAAACTAGTTATCTATTCTTCTATTGATGCACATGATTCTATTTTCTATGAATAAATTCTTTTATGTTCTCAAGATTTGAATGCCTCATGTATTGAATATTAGTTTAAATGTTAAGTTCTATCAACACTAGGATTTATACTTGCACATATTGTGGGTTACAAATAAATCTATTTATATGTGTGCTTAAATGCCTATTTGAACCCATTAGATGTGCTTGTATTGCTTAGTTTTGATGATCATTACATTTTCAACTTATATTCCCATTTTGGATGTGATTTATGATCATGTGTTTTCATTTCATGTATATGTTTATTTTGTCAAAACATTAAGATATACATGGATACCTCTTGAGTCATTTGCCTTTAATGCAAATCTATTTATATAGACTCAATTGTGTTTAAGAGATATGTATGTATACTTATTGCATTGACTAAACATACATATGCCATGAAATACAATTTTGTTGATTTTCATGTATTAAAATTTGTGATGATTTTCAAGTATTCAAAATTTATGATATTTAAAGGAATATTGAGCTTCATTGTCATTTTCATGATGTCATGTTTCACATAACATTAGTACACTCACCACTTTTGAAAATTTTATATGGACTTTATGGATTAGAGTGTTTTAGTGCCTTGTGATTTATGCATATTTCATGAAAAACTTTTAATGTATTCCTTGGTTGAAGGATTCCTTACTAGTTGTTAAAACACCTTCATTTAACTAGTTTGAATTCTTCATATGGTAGATTATATGATGTATACACTTATGCTTAATTTTCAATTGGTATCAATTTACTCTAGTTGTATATATTCATATTTTGCTTTCATATGTATGTATCTATTTCAATTGGTATACTCATTTCATACATATATATGCTATCTTGTGTGCTTAAGTTACAATTGGTTACATATTTTAAAAGCACAAAGATTGTTGATGCTAAGCTTAAATTAGATTTCAAATTGGTATTTCATAATAAGCTTGTGCATTGTATTTCAAAATTGGTATCAAAATTTCAAATTTGATTTGTTGAAAGAATTCAAAATTTATTTCAATTGGATTCAAAATTCATTTTATAAGAAAACTTTAAAATTTTTGATTTATATTGCCTATATGCAAGGAGAGCTTAACATCTCTTCTACATATAGATTCATGTTGAGTGTATTGTGTATTGAGGAGCTTAACATCTCTTCTTTATATAATATACGTGTGTAGGGGGAGCTTCACATCTCCTCTTATGCATGACATATTATACGTTATGTGAATTAGGGTTTGTCATCCCTCTTTCATGTAATGTATTTGTGTCGGAAAGTTAACTTAACGTCTTCCTCTTCATGAATTTATATCGCATATAAATTTTATTGATTGATTTGATTACCCCTCCTTGATTTCTTGGTTTTTGACAAAAAGGGGGAGAAAAATTTGTTTGATTTGATTTCACTTTGAACCCTTTGTTGATGATTGACAAAAAGGGGGAGAAGTATTTGAGTATTTGAGTTATATGCATGATTTGATTTCCTTACTTAAGGGGGAGAAGTATTTGTTTCCTTGCTTAAGGGGGAGTAAGATTTGTATTTATGCATATATATGTTGTCTTGCAATTAGGAGCAAAAGATTTGACTTAAGATTTGATTTTTGTTATGATTGCATCTCCTACATTGCATACATGTCATGTGCTTTTATTGCCATATCTATTATTTATTTGGTATGCATGAGTTAAGGGGGAGCTTCTTTGAAGCTTTACTTTAATCCATGCATATATAACGTCATGAGTTTTGTCATCATCAAAAAGGGGGAGATTGTTGGCCCAAAGGCCTATCACCCTAGTTTTGATGATGATCAACTCATGTAGTTATATTTTCTAATGATCTTGTTTAATTAGTGACAGATTCTTTATCAAGATCTTAGTTGGTGCAAAGCTCAACAAAGGATTAAATGTTAAGATTTGGAGCTAGCACGGGGTGATCCAAGGAGCTTTGGATCAAGCTTGGACCAAGTCAAGAAGATGAGAAGCCTTCAAGGGAAGACTTCAAGAAGATGAAGACTTGTGTCTAGGTATAAGATTTTTATTTGTTTTTAGACAAAAATGTAAAGGATAGAATAGATTGGTGGATTGCTCAAGTATAGATATCACACACACACTCTTGTTAGAATTGTTTTCATAAAAGATTTTTAAAGTAGAAAAGATTTTTCATTTTGGAAAAATACAAGTTTGGTTTTTTTGGTGGTTCTCATATACTTATCCTTCAACCAAAACCAAGTTTTATGCTTAATATCAAAAACATAGATATTTCATCTTGATTGTGTAGTGGATCATATCCATACACACTATGCTTTAAAATGAACTCAAATATCTTGTTTTTGTATTTTGTGAAGTTATGGAAAAACAAGTTTTAGAAAAACATATTTTTAGAAAAACAGTTTTTATTGTGATTAAAACTATTTTTTAGATTTACTGTGAATTTATGGGATTTTTATTGAGTGAAAAGACCTATTTTCAAAACCCGTATCTGTGCAGAACTGAGGACTGGCTGACAGGCCAAGTCGGTCGACCGGACCGGTCGACCGCACCATGGTCGGTCGACCGTCCGAGTCGACCGACGTGCACAGCCTTGTGCACGTTGTCAGCACAGTGGCCGGTCGACCGGGACGGTCGACCGCTGGAGAGAGCTGTGCTCTCGGGTTTTATCGGTCGACCGGGACGGTCGACCGGAGGCTGCAACGGTCGGATTTTTGACCGTTGCCGGTCGACCGGACCGGTCGACCGGAAGCTCTGACAGAGCCCAACGGACAGATTTTTCTGGCCTCTATAAAAGGGGGTTTTGTCATTGTTTTGAGCCAAGATTTTTGGAGACCTTAGAGCCTGTTTTCTCATATTCATTCCAGAGGTTTTTCTCCACAAAAATAGTGAGCTAATACTTCCAATCAAAAGGGAAGATTTTATAAGAGTGTTTATTGTGATTTCTTGAGATTTTCACCAAAGATTATTTCCTTGCTTTCTCACACAAACACTTGAGCATCCATTGAGCTATTCATCCTATAGGTGTTGTAGTGAGAGTTTTGTAGGTGATCAAGTGTTTAGATCACCAAGATTTCATCTTGTTCTTTGAGGAGACGGGCAAGTGTGCTCGTTGTGGTGTGGAGTTCGGGTGTGAACTCTTATAGTGCGAGGTGCGGCCTCGGCGAGTCGGTGGACTTGCGTGTGTAAGGGACTTGGGAGTCTGAGGGATTGTAGGTGTTGCGGCACCAAGGAGAGATCCGGTTGGATCGTGCATAGTGGAAATCCTTCGTGTGTCGAAGGCGGGGATGTAGAGCAAGTGTGCTCGAACCTCGAAACAAACCCTTTGTGTTTGCGATTGCTCACTCTATCTCTCTCTCTCTCTCTCTTTGTCTCTTTTATATCTTGCATTCAATTATTGTCTATCTTTATATGCTTGATATACCCTTGTGCTTAATTGTTATATAATTGCTTGGGATTGATTGTCTAACACTTGTATTCAACCAAGAGAGCCAACGCGGCACCTCAACCCATTCAAGGGGAATCTAGAGGAGTTTGTCCAGAGCCTCGCAAGGGGAATTCGGCAACACTCTTGTGTTATACATAAGTGTTTAATTAAAAGAAGTTTAATTTGGTCAACTTAGTTTTAATTCCGCATTATTTGTTCATAAGTGACCATTAGATTAGCCATCACCTATTCACCCCCCTCTAGGTGATCTTACAATTGGTATCAGAGCTAGTGCTCTTGATTTGGGTCTAACAACCTAAGAGTTAAAGATCCTCATTTTAGGCTAATCACAATATTTTTGTACACACACACCTCACCATGGACTTCATGTCACCACCCACCTTTGACATTCTTAACATCCAAATTTGGAAGGTTAAGATGTCTTTGTTCCTCAAAGCCTTAGGTTATAATGTATATCTTGCCACAACAAATAATGCATATTGTATAGATGGTAAGAATTTTGAGGCTAATACAAAAGCCCTACATGCTTTAAGATCTACCCTAAATGATGTTTATTTATCTTGGGTTGCTAATTTTGATATGGCTTTTGTAGTATGGAACATCCTCATCTCCCTTGGTGAAAATGATCAATACTATGCGGGGAGCGATTCGGACGTTGGAAGCGACATCTCCAACGTATGCTATATGGTCCAAGGGGATAACCCCCTTGAGGTAAACTCCGAATCCGATGATGATAGTATGTCATATGATGAGCTCTCTACATTTTGTCAATTATTGCTTGAGAGACATGACATAATTAAGAAAGAAAATAAAAATTTGAAAAGGACATTGCATGCATGCATAAGGAACAAGATTCATTTAGAAGTAACATTGCATGTTTAGAAAAAGATAACAAGAATTTGAAAAAGAATTTTGATGCCATGCTTAATTATAAAGATTCATTAGAAAATAAAATGGCATGCTTAGAAAAAGAAAATAAAGATTTGAAAAATAAGATTGATTTGGTGGAAAAACAAAAAGAAGTTGTTTTTCATGAAAATAAATCTTTAAAAAGAAAATTTTGTGAAAAAGAAAAGGAAAATGTTTGTAAAAAGAAAAAGAAAATTGTTCATATATCTCATCATGCTTCTCATGCACACATTGATCAAAATGAGATTAAAAATTTGAAAAATAAAATTGATAATTTGAGCTCTAATTTGAGCTCATGTGCATTCAATCATACTAGATTGGAATCCTTGTTTCAAAAGAAACAAGTTCCTCATACTCATGCACATTCACATCATGCACATGCTTATGATGCACATCATGCTCACACTCCCACTCATAAGTATGCTAAGGTGTACATATGTACACATTGTGGCCGCAAAGGCCATTTAGCAAAATTTTGTTTTGATAAGAAACCTCATTTATATTTTGCTAAGTATAAAAGATTTTGGGATCCTTACAATAAAGCTAACCCCAAAGGACCCAAGAAAGTATGGGTACCAAAACCCCCACCTTTTGATTTTGATGTAGGTGAGGGCTCTCACAAAACGTGAGAGGATTGGTGCCTTGGTAGCCAATGCAATGGACATGATGGACAAACATTTGGATGCATCGCTATCAAGGAATCTTGGTGGGAAAGACCACCATACTTGGAGCCTTGGAGTTGGTAACAAACTCTAAACTCCTATTTTATTTATGTACATGCTTTTAATTTCATATATTCATAGCATGTTCATGTTTTAAGATTTTGTGTGCTTTATGTGGTAGTTACATGCTTAGATGTAGATTTGTCAAACTTGTATGTATACATATACAAATAGTGAACTACAATTGATTCTTAAATATTTGGACTTCATGCTCACTTGTATCCACTTTATGTATTTGTATAGACTAGTTTTGATGATTCTCCTTTATACATGTTTTGCCAATTTTTATGATTTACTTCATGTATATGCATGTTTAATTCAAATCTAGTAAATATACATGTATACCCGTGAGTCTCTTGCTTTCATGCAAATACATTTAATAGACTCTTTTATTTTTGGGATATGTATGCATATTGTTAGATTTGTATAAATCATACATATACCATGAAGATTGCTATTTTTATGAAAAATGATTTTGAGTTGATTTGTTTCGATGAAAATGATTTCTATGTTAATCATATTTGATTTGAGCTTAAATGACTACTTTCATAAAGATACTATTTACATAACCTTTGAACACTCATCTTTTAAGAAAATAGATAATGTTGAGCTTTATAGACTATGAGTAGTTGAACTTTTATGTACTTAGTACTATTTATGAAAAACATATGACTTTTTATTTATGAAGGATCTTTAACTAGTTTGTCAAAAATCCATTTAAACTAGTTATCTATTCTTCTATTGATGCACATGATTCTATTTTCTATGAATAAATTCTTTTATGTTCTCAAGATTTGAATGCCTCATGTATTGAATATTAGTTTAAATGTTAAGTTCTATCAACACTAGGATTTATACTTGCACATATTGTGGGTTACAAATAAATCTATTTATATGTGTGCTTAAATGCCTATTTGAACCCATTAGATGTGCTTGTATTGCTTAGTTTTGATGATCATTACATTTTCAACTTATATTCCCATTTTGGATGTGATTTATGATCATGTGTTTTCATTTCATGTATATGTTTATTTTGTCAAAACATTAAGATATACATGGATACCTCTTGAGTCATTTGCCTTTAATGCAAATCTATTTATATAGACTCAATTGTGTTTAAGAGATATGTATGTATACTTATTGCATTGACTAAACATACATATGCCATGAAATACAATTTTGTTGATTTTCATGTATTAAAATTTGTGATGATTTTCAAGTATTCAAAATTTATGATATTTAAAGGAATATTGAGCTTCATTGTCATTTTCATGATGTCATGTTTCACATAACATTAGTACACTCACCACTTTTGAAAATTTTATATGGACTTTATGGATTAGAGTGTTTTAGTGCCTTGTGATTTATGCATATTTCATGAAAAACTTTTAATGTATTCCTTGGTTGAAGGATTCCTTACTAGTTGTTAAAACACCTTCATTTAACTAGTTTGAATTCTTCATATGGTAGATTATATGATGTATACACTTATGCTTAATTTTCAATTGGTATCAATTTACTCTAGTTGTATATATTCATATTTTGCTTTCATATGTATGTATCTATTTCAATTGGTATACTCATTTCATACATATATATGCTATCTTGTGTGCTTAAGTTACAATTGGTTACATATTTTAAAAGCACAAAGATTGTTGATGCTAAGCTTAAATTAGATTTCAAATTGGTATTTCATAATAAGCTTGTGCATTGTATTTCAAAATTGGTATCAAAATTTCAAATTTGATTTGTTGAAAGAATTCAAAATTTATTTCAATTGGATTCAAAATTCATTTTATAAGAAAACTTTAAAATTTTTGATTTATATTGCCTATATGCAAGGAGAGCTTAACATCTCTTCTACATATAGATTCATGTTGAGTGTATTGTGTATTGAGGAGCTTAACATCTCTTCTTTATATAATATACGTGTGTAGGGGGAGCTTCACATCTCCTCTTATGCATGACATATTATACGTTATGTGAATTAGGGTTTGTCATCCCTCTTTCATGTAATGTATTTGTGTCGGAAAGTTAACTTAACGTCTTCCTCTTCATGAATTTATATCGCATATAAATTTTATTGATTGATTTGATTACCCCTCCTTGATTTCTTGGTTTTTGACAAAAAGGGGGAGAAAAATTTGTTTGATTTGATTTCACTTTGAACCCTTTGTTGATGATTGACAAAAAGGGGGAGAAGTATTTGAGTATTTGAGTTATATGCATGATTTGATTTCCTTACTTAAGGGGGAGAAGTATTTGTTTCCTTGCTTAAGGGGGAGTAAGATTTGTATTTATGCATATATATGTTGTCTTGCAATTAGGAGCAAAAGATTTGACTTAAGATTTGATTTTTGTTATGATTGCATCTCCTACATTGCATACATGTCATGTGCTTTTATTGCCATATCTATTATTTATTTGGTATGCATGAGTTAAGGGGGAGCTTCTTTGAAGCTTTACTTTAATCCATGCATATATAACGTCATGAGTTTTGTCATCATCAAAAAGGGGGAGATTGTTGGCCCAAAGGCCTATCACCCTAGTTTTGATGATGATCAACTCATGTAGTTATATTTTCTAATGATCTTGTTTAATTAGTGACAGATTCTTTATCAAGATCTTAGTTGGTGCAAAGCTCAACAAAGGATTAAATGTTAAGATTTGGAGCTAGCACGGGGTGATCCAAGGAGCTTTGGATCAAGCTTGGACCAAGTCAAGAAGATGAGAAGCCTTCAAGGGAAGACTTCAAGAAGATGAAGACTTGTGTCTAGGTATAAGATTTTTATTTGTTTTTAGACAAAAATGTAAAGGATAGAATAGATTGGTGGATTGCTCAAGTATAGATATCACACACACACTCTTGTTAGAATTGTTTTCATAAAAGATTTTTAAAGTAGAAAAGATTTTTCATTTTGGAAAAATACAAGTTTGGTTTTTTTGGTGGTTCTCATATACTTATCCTTCAACCAAAACCAAGTTTTATGCTTAATATCAAAAACATAGATATTTCATCTTGATTGTGTAGTGGATCATATCCATACACACTATGCTTTAAAATGAACTCAAATATCTTGTTTTTGTATTTTGTGAAGTTATGGAAAAACAAGTTTTAGAAAAACATATTTTTAGAAAAACAGTTTTTATTGTGATTAAAACTATTTTTTAGATTTACTGTGAATTTATGGGATTTTTATTGAGTGAAAAGACCTATTTTCAAAACCCGTATCTGTGCAGAACTGAGGACTGGCTGACAGGCCAAGTCGGTCGACCGGACCGGTCGACCGCACCATGGTCGGTCGACCGTCCGAGTCGACCGACGTGCACAGCCTTGTGCACGTTGTCAGCACAGTGGCCGGTCGACCGGGACGGTCGACCGCTGGAGAGAGCTGTGCTCTCGGGTTTTATCGGTCGACCGGGACGGTCGACCGGAGGCTGCAACGGTCGGATTTTTGACCGTTGCCGGTCGACCGGACCGGTCGACCGGAAGCTCTGACAGAGCCCAACGGACAGATTTTTCTGGCCTCTATAAAAGGGGGTTTTGTCATTGTTTTGAGCCAAGATTTTTGGAGACCTTAGAGCCTGTTTTCTCATATTCATTCCAGAGGTTTTTCTCCACAAAAATAGTGAGCTAATACTTCCAATCAAAAGGGAAGATTTTATAAGAGTGTTTATTGTGATTTCTTGAGATTTTCACCAAAGATTATTTCCTTGCTTTCTCACACAAACACTTGAGCATCCATTGAGCTATTCATCCTATAGGTGTTGTAGTGAGAGTTTTGTAGGTGATCAAGTGTTTAGATCACCAAGATTTCATCTTGTTCTTTGAGGAGACGGGCAAGTGTGCTCGTTGTGGTGTGGAGTTCGGGTGTGAACTCTTATAGTGCGAGGTGCGGCCTCGGCGAGTCGGTGGACTTGCGTGTGTAAGGGACTTGGGAGTCTGAGGGATTGTAGGTGTTGCGGCACCAAGGAGAGATCCGGTTGGATCGTGCATAGTGGAAATCCTTCGTGTGTCGAAGGCGGGGATGTAGAGCAAGTGTGCTCGAACCTCGAAACAAACCCTTTGTGTTTGCGATTGCTCACTCTATCTCTCTCTCTCTCTCTCTTTGTCTCTTTTATATCTTGCATTCAATTATTGTCTATCTTTATATGCTTGATATACCCTTGTGCTTAATTGTTATATAATTGCTTGGGATTGATTGTCTAACACTTGTATTCAACCAAGAGAGCCAACGCGGCACCTCAACCCATTCAAGGGGAATCTAGAGGAGTTTGTCCAGAGCCTCGCAAGGGGAATTCGGCAACACTCTTGTGTTATACATAAGTGTTTAATTAAAAGAAGTTTAATTTGGTCAACTTAGTTTTAATTCCGCATTATTTGTTCATAAGTGACCATTAGATTAGCCATCACCTATTCACCCCCCCTCTAGGTGATCTTACAATGACATCTTTCCTGATGATCCCAAAGAGGCAGCTGTCATTAGAAGGAAATCCCCCAAATTCTACGATAATGCGATCATGCGAACACTGTATCGCCGATCACATGATGGGATCCTCCTTAGCTGTTTGTCGCAAAAGGAGGCATAGGAAGTACTCAAAGAAGCGCATGATGGCATGTGTGGAGCTCATCAGCCTGGTCTGAAGCTTGGGGATTGACTCTGAAGACTGGGATATTATGGCCTAAGATGATCCCTGAACGCCATCACTTACGCTAAACGATGTCACCCCTATTAGGTCCATGGTGACTTCATCCATCAAGCACCAGGATATCTTCACTATACAACCTCAACCTGGCCATTTGAAATGTGGGGAATGGACGTGGTTGGCCCTATCAGCCCACCTTCATCCAAAGGATATCGGCTCATTTTAGCTATAACCGACTATTTCTCTAAATGAGCTGAATCTATTCTCTTGAGGGAGGTAAAAGCATCTGACGTGATCAAATTCGTTAAACATCACACCATTTACCACTTTGGTGTACCACGACGGATTGTGCATGATAATGGGCCCCGGTTCGTCAGCCAGGCTTTTAAGAGGTTCTGTAACAAGTTCAGAATTCGGAGTGTATCCTCAATGGTATACTACCCAGCTGCTAACGGCCTCGCAAAAGCATTCAACAAGACTATTGGAAAACTTTTCAAGAAATTCATCTCGAAAAGCCAACGTGACTGGGACGACAAGTTAGGTGAATGCTTATGGGCCTATCGCATGACGGTCCGAATCCCGACGAAGGCTACACCTTTCTCCTTGGTATAGGGGTGCGAAGCTGTACTCTCATTAGAAATCCAAATACCATCTTTACGTGTCGCCTTGACAGTAGAGATGACAAATGAGGAGAAGAATCGACTTCGACTCCAAGAGCTGGAGGCTTTGGATAATAAATGCCTGCAAGCTCAATAGCAAATCGAGATCTATCAAGCTCGAATTACCAGAGCCTTCAACAAGAAAGTCAAGGAGTGAACTTTCAAGAAAGGCGACCTTATCTTAGCTGTTAGAAGACCTATGGTGATGACACATAGACCAAAGAAAAATTTTAGCCTAAATGGGAAGGACCATTTGTAGTAGAGTCAGTCTACTCAAATAGAGCATATCGCCTCATAACCTCAGACGGTGATACGCTCATGATTCAAATCAACGGCAAATTCTTGAATAAATACTATCCTTAATAGCACTCTTCTCCTGATCAGGTTAATATTACAGCTCTAATCGAAACTCCAGATCCAAGATGAACGCCAAAGAAAAGCTTCTCTTCCTCCACTGGATCACATCACGGTCAATCAGCGTCAAGCTAATCAAGCGCTAGTTACATCATGATGCATGATGTAAAATTTAAAGAAGAAACAAAATGCAAAACTTCAGTTTTAGTTTAGTTATACTTCTACTGACATTCGATGCCTCCGACGGCTAAGGATAGAGGAAAATGTTGGCTTTTAAGTCTAGCATAAGTCTTCGACAATTTATCATGCTGAGGGGAATAACATGGCTAGCCCAACTCAAACGGTAGTTGGTAAAGGCACACCAAATTCATTGATAGCTGAGGGTTTGCTAAAAATCCTCAGGGACTTGGTCTCATCCTCTCCTCCAAAATTTCCTACCAATTCTCACCCAGAGAATGGTAGGGCCACAAAAATACCTGTGTTCTTCTCCCTAATGAAATGAACTTGGATTTGTCAAGTTAATATTAAACCTCTAACAAACCAGATTTTCCAATCCCCAGTGAATTCAGTCAAGTTAATCTTAAACCTCTGACAACAAAACTCATAAGAAATCCTCGCTGTTATGTAAATACTACATCTCTAATGGAAAATTTCCCATGTCTCAGAAAATCAATGATTATCACATTATATTAAACCTCTGACAGTTCATTTTACTTTCCACCTAAAATCCCCTACCAATTCTCTCTCATAGTGTGGTAGGTCCACAAATACAATCATTGCTTGTTAACACTACACCTCAATACTCCCCAACGAGTACAAACCTCACTTGTCTCTCCTCTACATGGAGTCACAAGTCCTCAAAATATCTCTTATCGCAAACTAATTCTTGTCAAGTTAAAATTACACCTCTGACATTCCAAATTTGACTTGTCAATCTCATCAATAGAATGACAAATCTTCAAAATTACTCCTATCGCAAATCAATTCTTGTCAAGTTAATATTTTTCCTCTGAAAATTACTGTTAAGTTTAACACCACATCTCTGACAGTGATTAAGTTGCTGCCAAGTTCAATATTAAATCTCTGACAATCACTTTCCCTCAGGCTTCCATATCGAAGCTGAGATGAGTGATGCTAGATTTAACATCACACCTCTAGTGTCCAGTTCATTGCTAAGTTCAACAATACACCGAAGACAATGACTTTCCCGCGAACTTCCCTATCGAAGTTGAGATGATTAATGCCAAGTTCAAAATTACACCTCTAGCATTACCTTCACTGCTAAGTTTAACATTACACCTATGACAGTGATGTTTTCAGTCTTCTCAAATGAAGCTGAAACTCCCGTTGAGTCAGGTTAATATCACACCTCTGACCCACATTCCTGTCAAGTTAATATCATACCTCTAACAATAAACTTGAATTCCCGAAACGGAATTTTTTTCAACTTTGACTTGTTAAGTTAATTATTGCATTTCTAGCAAATTAAGAGTTTCCACTTCTATGTATCTGATTTTCAATGCAAAAAAGGAATTCAAGACATATCAGAAGACAAGAAAAAGTTTCACTTTTATTTATATTCAAACATATGAAAATGATACAAGACACTCTCTTATACAATAAGATGGAGTGTTACAAAAAATAATAAGATACAAAAATGGAGAAGAAGGCTAATAATCCTACTTCGCCAAAGAACGAATTTATTCCCGGAGGCGATGCATCTCGTGCTGACGTGCCCTTTCAGCTTTCACCAAAGCTTGGACTCGCAACTCTTCCTCGGACAAAAATCTCTTCGTAGATGTAGGCTGTCTAAAAATCACTAAAAGACAAGCCATTAAAAAAGCAGACGCAAAGCCGATTTTGGCCGCGTCTCAGCCGCATCAAGGCGCGAGGCTCGACACCCACGTCTCAGCAGCACCAAGGCGCGTGGGTCGAAACCCGCCTCTCAGCAGCATCAAGGCGCGAGGGTCGAAACCCGCGTCTCAGCAGCATCAAGGCGCGAGGGTCGAAACCCGCGTCTCAGCCGTACCAAGGCGCGTAGGTCGAAATCCGCGTCTCAGCAGCTCCAAGGCGCGTGGGTTGACACCCGCGTCTCAGTTGTAACCGTCCCGTTTCGGGGCCAATCACGGCCCACATAACGGGGAAAGTTAGCACCCATCATGGAGTGTTTTTAGGAGGCACGTACGCCCCTGAAACCCCTATAAATAGCCTCGTCGCTATGAAGAAGGAGTCGAATTTTCGGTCGGATTTTCGGACGAATTGAAGAGAGGGGATTGACAGTCGAATTCGGTCAGAGGATTTCTGAGAGAAAAGAGAGAGAGTTAAACTCTTCAGAGAACTTGTTGTGTTCAAGCTGCTCTTTGCCTATCTTCTCTTTGAGAGTTTTGGTAGACAGAGCTGAGTTACTCCATCTACCATCCGAAGAGGAGATCCCTGGAAGGTTACGATGGTCACCCGTCAACGGAGAACAAGATTCACTCTCCATCGCCACTTGAAGAACCCAGCCTTAAACAAAGGGAGGATTCAAGACTCAACATCCTCCCTCCCTTGTAATTGGAAGACCGATCTATTGTAATCTTCTATCCAATCAAAAGAATTTTATAATCGAATCCTATTTTTTTCCGACGCAAACAAGAGATGGAGACTCCGCTGGGGACTACATTTGTTACTGACGAACAAATCGTGGCGCAAGGTGACGTCCTCCATAAGGGGAAAATGGTCGAATCGCTCGTCATCGAGTTCGACCAGGCAAAGTATGAAGAGTTTCTCTCTTCCAGCTCCAAGAGCCCTAAGACCCGCGTCTGTCGCAGGGTCTCTACGGGGACTTGCCCCGAAACCCGCTCTGCGTCTCTCTCAGGCGCGGCTGCTGCAAAGGGCGTGGCAGCCAACTGTGCGAAGCAGGATACACGCGCCAACGTCTCTCAGGAGGCCCGCGTGGTCCCAGGCACAACTGTCATTGCGACCAACCGCACCATGCGGAACACACGCGTCAGCGTCTCTCAGGAGACCCGCGTGGTCAAAATCCCTGGTATCCAGCCAGTCCACCTTCTCCCTCAGCACCAAGTCGTCGTTGGCTTTTCTCCACCACCACGACGCAACCGAAACGCTAAGCGTCGACAGAGGAGACGGGCGCGTCAACTGCAAGTTGGGACTTCTGATTGTCCAACTGAGGCAGGACGCAAAGTTCAATCCGGCGTCTTGGCCGCGCCACGTCCAGCACGCGAAGTCCGCGTTTGGCGGCCCAAACGCGAGACTCCCCAAATTAGGTCCTCTGAAGTCTAACTCACCAAACGCCAAGGCGAAGCCTGCGTGCCTCGTCAAGTATAAGAGGCACGCGTCCTTAGGCGTGGGGCCCAGCAGCCCACTTACTCTCAAGCGTCTGTGCCCCGACGCACCCAGCAGCAACGCGATAGTCACGTCTTATCTCAACAGAGACGCCAGACACGCGTCGTGCAGCTGAGGCGCGAGAACCACGTCTCTGAATCCCGCGTCCAGGCTGTACAGCACAAAGATGACTCGCGCCCTCGAAGTTGCGAGGCTAATCTCTTCGATCCTATTTTCATGGATCTAAGAGATTACTTGACGAAGAAAAGAAGTGCTAATCAAATCACTTCATCATGTTGCTGCCAACGGCTCATCTCTATGCTCTCCGAGTGTCGTTGTAATTCAGGCGTGAACCAGCAGTCTTTGGTTAGACAGCTGACCCTGATTCCCCCCTCAGCCAAAAGAAGACGCTCTCACAGGCGGAGGATATTCTCTGACACTGAGTATCCAGAGCTCACTGTTAACATGGCAAGCAGGAGCAGGGGAAAACAGCCTGTAGTCAGCTCCGACGAGTCTGACTCTGAACCGGAAGGAGTGTACCGACACACTCGCAGGACCGGGGCCATTCCCCCGACTGACTATAATGCCCTAGCCCAGGGGCGTTAAAATGAATGACTCTCATTCTACTATAGCAGAATCGCAGGCCTCGAACTCTTCCATCGAGAAGGAGGCCTTCACCTACATGACGAGCACTCCTGAGGAGACAGCCCGGCGCCTGGAACTACAAGCCCAGGTCCAGAAGGAACAACTTGAGATGATTCGTACACAGCAAGAATCCATCAACTCTCTCAAGCAAATGCTCGCACAGCTGCTCGAAGACAGGAAGAAATCTCCCCCTAAAAAGTCTAAGGGCAAGCGAAAAGAGGGAGAAAGCTCATCTTCCGAACACTCCGAGAAGAAAGAGCAACCCATCTCTGGTTCGTCTAAATCCTCGTCGCAGGAAAAGAACGATCAAGACCAGGGAAAGGTTCATTCTAAAAGAATGAATCAGTTGGAGCAGCGCCTTGAAGCCCTTACCAATCGGAAAGGTCTCCAAGAGGCAGGAGTGGTCCGCCCATATCCAGCCGAATGGGACCTGGTTCCATATCCGCCCAAGTTCAAGGCTCCAACCCTCCAAGCATTTGATGGGAAAGGTTCACCGAACCAACACATCTACTATTTCAAGTCCCAAACTGGGAATGTGGTAGATAATGACGCCATCCTGGCACGTTTATTCATCGGCACCCTAAAGGGCTGGCCTTTGAATGGTTCATGAAGCTCCCTAAAGGTTCCATCAAGAACTGGGGCGATTTGGAGAAGCTTTTCTTAACTCGCTTCTTTGAAGATGACTCGGAGGTCAACATGCCTACCCTCTTAGCCACCAAGCAGCGAAAGGGAGAGTCCGTTAAGTCTTTCGTGGAAAGATTTCGGAACGTGGCGCTCCGATGTCCGAGCGGTATGACCCAGGCCACCCTGGTGGAAACATGTCGCCACAACCTCCAAACCTCACTCCTTGCTCAAATAGGAGTTGCTGAAAGCCGCATCTGGAAGCAACTGATCCAGCAGGGTGAACAGGCTGAGGAGATTGTCGCCCGCGTCAGAGCGGAAGAAAACAAACCCAGGCCTGAAAGGTCAACGAGGCGTGCGCCAGACACATCCCTCCAAGCCAAAAGGAAGGATAACTTGGCAGCAGAGACCAAGTCCCCTGTCAAGCCTCAATCGGTCAAAGGAAGTGGCTCTTCAAGCCAACCACGGGCCAACAAGCAGTATTCCTTCAAGGATGAACATGTCGACTCGCTCTTCAAATTACTCAACAAGAGCAATCGATTGAAGCTTCCTGAAGCTAGGCGCCCCGAGGAAGTCGGTAAAACCGACAATCCTAGCTACTGCATGTACCACAGGATGTTGGGGCACCCTACCAAGAGCTGTTATGTCTTCAAGGACATCCTTCAAGCCCTGATTGACGCGGAGGTATTGAAACTCCGACCAGAACAAAAGAAGGTGACGGCCAATATGACGTCAGTTCTCCAGTTTGGGAGACAACCCCCAACACCCTCTGGAGTAGTCCCTATCCCAAGAGGAGAGCTGAGAATGGTCAACACAGACTCGCACCAGCAGCAAGAGAAGGGCCTAGTACCTGTCCCTACACCTCAGGGAGAAGTCATGTGGGTTCATCCCGACCTTGTGGATGGCCAGCCATGGACCACTGTGACCAGCAGGAAGTCCAAAGGTAAAGCTAAGGCCACATCCTGTAATGTGGTATGCGCCTCTTCGCGGGAAGCGGAAACTGATATTCCCTCGCTAACTGACTCAGAAGAGGAGACAATAGTTCTGGCCGCAGAACCCAGTCAGCTGGTGGCAGAAACCCGTTCGGGTCAGCCATATTTGAAAAAGTATGGTGAAACGGCGGTAACTCCTCCGAGACCCGCTGCAGAGCCAGCCAAGCCCTCCACGAAGCAACCCGGGGAGAAACAGAAAGAACTTCGATTTTCCTGAATTCTTTCAAAAGACATAGCGGAAGGATCCATGGCACCTTACCGCTTTGATGTCCTGGCTCAGTTAGCCAACATCCCAGCGCGGATTACTCTTTATGAGCTTCTCAGATTATCAAAGTCGACCAGAGAAGCTCTACAAGAAGCTCTGGCTAATGCTGAGGTCTTCATGACCCAGCTACCGAAGGAGGAAGATGTAGAGGATTGCCTCCACGCCTCCCAAAATATTCCCTGCATTACCTTCACGGCAGAAGACATGCAAGTCAAAGGGAAGCATGATCGACCCCTTTACTTCGCAGGGTATATTGGATCATCTGAGGTGAATCGCATCCAGGTAGATCCCGGGTCTGCGTTGAGCATAATGCCTCGCAGGGTCATGCAACATCTCGGGATTCCTACTCACCGTTTGAGCCCTACCCAGACCACCATTTATGGGTTCAATGCCAATAGTACCCGTCCGATGGGGAAGGTCAAGCTCAAATGCCAGATTGGAGACCTTAGGTCATAGGTGACATGCTACGTCATAGATGCTGACACCTCCTACAATCTACTGCTGGGAAGACCCTGGATTCATCGCAATTCTATCGTTCCCTCTACTCTCCACCAAGTCATGAAATACATTGACGGGAGTGGAAAGGTGCGAACGCTAATTGCCGAGAGGCATCCGTTCAAGGGAGTGGAGAATTATTTCACAGATTCCCTCCTATATCAGGAATCTGTAGAAATAGATGAAGTCCCGCAACCAGAGGAACCAGACTCTGGCAATGAAGCCGACACCGAGCTGGAGGAAGATGAGCGTGCGTGGGAGCTAGATCCACCTGTGACGGGCATTAATAAGCCTGATGTTGATAATACCTCCGCCGATGATGTAGGCGATTGGTACATTAATGAAGAATTAGATTTAGCGTATTTTTCTGCGTTTGCTTCTGATTCAGTGCCGTCAGACACTAGTACCGACGTGGATGATGATCTCTGGTCGGCAATGGATGCTTTGACATCGTTGCATGTACCAGTGAAATCGTCCTTTAAAACATGTCGAAATGTCAGCGATGCGCAACAATCAATATTCATGGTTCCAGCGAGAAGGAAGGGCCAAAGACCAATTCTCTTCGGACGAATTGAATCCGAACCAATGAATCATGAAGAATCAGAAAACGAGCAGGAATCCCCTCAGTTCGGTCATTATGAGCCAAAGGCACTCAGAATAATGAAAAACATGGGGTATGACCTAATCAGCAGACCCGGGTTGAACTTCGGCAAAGGAAGGAGAACGCTACTTCGATCCTTTGTGCCAAAAGGAAAGGCACCCGATTATTATCATCAGACTCGCAGGGGTTTGGGCTATGTATCAACTCCGGCTCCATCAGCCTCTGATTCTCAAGAATCATCAGGTCACGATTACTCTTCAGGAACGTCATCATGGGAGTCAGATGCTAGCGTCGGCAACATCTTCAAAGAACTTTCAGTGAACATGGTTTCAACAAGCCAGAAGACGGAGATGAAGAAATGATCCAATCTGATACAGATCCTTGGATCAAACATTTAAATACTCTTTGGGATACCCTCTTTGAACAGCGAGAGCCACCCACAGAAGACAAGATTGTTCTGATCAATCTAGGGGATGAGGCTAATCCTAAGCCCATCTTCATAAGCGACGGCCTGTCATCGTCGGAGAAAAAGGATCTAATATCTCTTGTTCAAGAGTATAAAGATGTCTTCGCCTGAAATTACGAAGACATGCCTGGACTTAATCCTCAAGTGGCTATGCACCGCCTCAACATCAATCCGAACATAAAGCCTGTCAAACAACAGCAACGACGGTTCCGTCCAGAGATAATGGAGGCGATTCAATCAGAAGTCAGAAGCTTATAGATTCTGGCTTCATCAGGGAAGAGCAACATCCCGATTGGGTAGCCAACATCGTCCCCGTTGCTAAGAAAAAACGGAAAGATCTGGATCTGCATCGACTTCCGTGATCTAAACGAGGCTTGTCCCAAAGACGAATTCCCATTGCCAATCATAGACGTCATGATTGACAATACTTGTGGATTCGAACGAATGTCCTTCATGGACGGTATTTCAGGATACAATCAAATCAAAATGTATCCTGACGACGAAAAGCATACCTCTTTCAGGACACCACTGGGGGTATACTGCTATACTGTCATGCCCTTCGGACTGAAGAATGCGGGGCAACATATCAAAGGGCCATGAACGCTATTTTCCAGCGGCAAATGCGCAGAACGGTGGAATGTTATGTTGATGATATTGCGGTGAAAAGTCGCGCTAAAGGTGATCACATAGCTGATCTAAAAGTTGTCTTCGACATCATGCGGGTCCATCAGTTGAAGATGAACCCTACCAAATCCTTCCTGGGGGTGGCCAGCGGCAAGTTCCTAGGGTTTGTAGTGACTTCCACAGGAATTCATTTAGATCCGGAAAAGATTCGCGCTATCCAGGAGATGCAACCTCCGAGAAATCTCAAGGAACTCAGGGGATTGCAAGGACGATTGGCGTACATCCGCAGGTTCATCTCAAAGCTCTCCGGAAGATGCTAACCCTTCGCTAAACTAATGAAGAAGTGTGTTTCGTTCATTTGGACGACGCTTGCCAACAAGCATTTGAGAAAATCAAGCACTACCTCACCCAACCACCAGTCCTTGCAGCCCCGATATCCGGAAAACCTTTCCTGGTATACGTTCGAGCAATGGATCATTCTTTGGGAGCTCTACTAGCCCAGAATGATGATCAAGGACGAGAAAAAGCGATCTACTATCTGAGTAGAACAATGATCGGAGCCGAACATCGGTATAATCCGATCGAGAAGGAATGTTTGGCATTAGTGTTCGCCATTCAGAAAATGCGACACTATCTGATAGGCCAAACTATAAATGTCATATCAAAAGTCAACCCCTTGAGGTTACTCATGACAAAGCCTTCATCGCTAAATGGCCGACTGGCAAAATGGGCCATATTGCTATCCCAATATGAGATGCACTTTTTACCACAGAAGGCCATTAAAGGACAAGCGGTGGCGGATTTCCTGGCTGAGCATCCAGATCCGAGGGTAACCAAATTTTACAACGATCTCCCAGATGAGGTCGCTGAAGTCTGTTTGACTCAGACATCCTTTGAAAGTCAAGTGTGGCAACTCTTCTTTGACGGTGCATCCAGAACAAGCCCAAAAGGACACCTAGTAGCAGGGGTAGGAGTAGTACTCGTCTCCCCACAGAATTATGTGATTCCCCGAGCCATTTCGCTTACCGAACCTTGCTCCAACAATGTAGCGGAGTACAACGCTCTTTTGATTGGGATGCAGTTCGCCGATGAGATTGGCGTTAAAAATCTCGAGGCATATGGTGATTCCAAACTCATCGTCAGCCAGGTTCGCGGGGAGTACGAAGTCAGACATGAAGACCTAGTACCCTACTACAACGCAACTATCCACATGGCCGAGAGGTTCATGAACTTCTACATCGATCATGTACCGCGCAGGCAAAACGCGCATGCAGATGCACTCGCATCCCTCGCGGCCTCCTTAGCTCTTCCAGCTAGAGCGATGGAGAAGATATTCGTCTACAGCCACGACCTGTATTGCCCAAGAATTGCTCTTGAGGATTACCAGGAGCCAACAGGAGATTCTCAAAGCAAAGAAGCACTGGAATTGTTAACCGATCCAGAGCTTAAAGACTGGAGATTCCCTTACATCGATTATATCCTGTATGGCATCTTGCCTGAGGACACCAAGGAAGTGGCTGCCATTCGAAGGAAAGCCCCGAAATACTACTATAATGCGATTACACGAACACTGTATCGTCGATCGCATGACGGGATCTTGCTTCGCTGCCTTTCACAAAAAGAGGCACAGGAGGTATTGAAAGAAGCCCATGACGGCATGTGTGGAGCCCATCAACCTGGCCCAAAACTTGCATACCGACTCTAAAGGTTGGGATATTATTGGCCCAAGATGATCGCTAACGCCATTTCCTATGTCAAAAGATGTCACGCCTGCCAAGTACATGGCGATTTCATCCATCAAGCACCAGGCTACCTTCACTCCACGGCTTCTACTTGGCCATTTGAAATGTGGGGGATGGATGTGGTTGGCCCTATCAGCCCGCCGTCATTAAAAGGACATCGGTTTATTTTGGCAATAACTGATTACTTCTCCAAATGGGCTGAAGTCGTTCCTTTGAAGGAGGTGAAGTCATCTGATGTGATCAAGTTCGTGAAGCATCACGTCATTTACCGTTTTGGGGTACCTCGGCGAATTGTCCATGACAATGGACCCCAGTTCATCAGCCAGGCTTTCCAGAGATTCTGTGCCAGGTTCAGAATCCAGAGTGTGTCCTCAGCGGCATACTACCCCGCTGCTAACGGCCTCGCAGAAGCTTTCAACAAGACCATCGGCAAGCTTCTCAAGAAATTCGTCTCGAAAAGTCAACGTGATTGGGACGATAAGCTGGGTGAATACTTATGGGCCCACCGCACAACTATGCGAACTCCAACTAAAGCTACGCCATTTTCTTTGGTATATGGGTGTGAAGCCGTGCTTCCACTGGAAATCCAAATTCCATCTCTACGCGTCGCCTTGACAGCGGAGATGACAACAGAGGAGAAGCACCGACAGCGACTCCAAGAATTGGAGGCCTTGAATGACAAACGTCTGCAGGCCCAACAACAAATCGAGCTTTACCAAGCTCGAATTACCAGAGCCTTCAACAAGAAAGTCAAAATGCGAACTTTCAAGAAAGGCGACCTTGTCTTAGCCGTCAGGAGACCCATGGTGATGACGCACAAGACAAAAGGAAAATTCCAACCCAAATGGAAAGGACCATTCGTAGTAGAGTCAGTCTACTCAAATGGATCGTATCGCCTCATAACTTCAGATGGCGATACACTCATGTTGCCAATCAATGGCAGATTCTTGAAGAAGTACTATCCTTAATAGTACTCCTCCTCCGATCAAGTTCAAAATTACACCTCTGATCAAAACAAGAAGAGCTTCTTCATTAATATCCGACGCCTTCGACGGCTAAAGATAGAGGAAAATGTTGGCCTTTAAGCCCAACATAAGTTTTCGACAACTCATCATGCTGAGGGGAATAGCATGGCTAGCCCAACTCAAACGGTAGTTGGTAAAGGCACCTCAAACCTGTTGACAGCTGAGGATTTGCTAAAAATCCTAAGGACATGCTCCCCTTTGATTCGACACCTCCAACGGCTAAGGATAGAGGAAAATGTTAGCTTTTAAGCCCAACATAAGTCTTCAACAACTCATCATGCTGAGGGGAATAGCATGGCAAGCCCAACTCAAACGGTAGTTGGTAAAGGTACCTCAAATCCGTTGATAGCTGAGGGTTTGCTAAAATCCTAAGTGGACTCGACTCCACTCTCCCCTCCAAAATCCCTTACCAATTCTCATCCACGGAATGGTAGGTCTACAAAATACAGTCGTTGCCAAGTTAACACTATACCTCTGGCACTTCAAACTCCACTTGTCCATTCTCATCAATAGGATGACAGGTCCTCAAATTGCTCATATCGCAAATCAATTTCTGTCAAGTTAATACCACACCTCTGACAACTTACTGTTAAGTTAACATTATACTTCTAAACAGTACATCGAGTTTCTGTTAGGTTAACATCACACCTCTGACAGTCACCTTTCTTCAGACTTCCATATCGAAGCTGAAATGGACGATGCTAAGTTTAACACTACACCTCTAACATCCAGGTCATCGCCAAGTTCAACAATACACTTATGGCCATGACTTTTCCTCGGACTTCCTTGTCAAAGTCGAGATGACTAATGTTAAGTTCAAAATTACACCTCTAGTATTACCCTCATTGTCAAGTTAAACATTACACCTATGACAATGACACTTTCAGCTTTTCCAAATGAAAGCTGAAATGCTTCTGAGTCAAGTTAATATCACACCTCTGATTCACATTCTTGTCAAGTTAACATCACACTTCTGACAAGACAACTTTCAACCCGTTAAGTTAATATCACACCTCTAACGGTAAAGATTTTCCTAGACTCCCCGCGAGTCTAGTCTCACTTGTTATTCTCCTCAACAGAACAACAAGTCTACCTAAAAACATTGTTAAGTTAACATTACACCGTTAACAGTGTTTTCATCAACTCTCCAGTTGAGCTTAAACCTTTGATAAAAGCTCACCTTCCCTGGGGTACTAATTCAACCTGTCACTTTCTTTTATAAAGTGGCAGGTCCACCAAAATCATTCTATCCTTGTCAAGTTAATATCACACCTCTGACAGCAGTGTGGGGTTCCTGAAATAGGATCTTTTCTCCATAAAATTTGACTTGTTAAGATTATCATCATAGTTTTGATAAGCCAAAGGTCCTTTGCTTCTATGTGTCTGACCAAAAAGAAACAAGAGAGTCCAAGATAATAGAAGAGACAAAAAGAAAAGTGTCACTTTTATTTATATCCAGGCATATGAAAGTGATACAAAACGCTCTCTTATACAATGAGATTGAGTATTACAGTTAAGGAGTACAAAGAAGTCCCTCTCTCTCAGAGGTTGCACTCACTCCTTAAAGCTGCGTTTGGTTCCAAGTACAAGATGTTTGGAAGGGCGCCAAAGTAGGATCGGACATCGTGGCAACGATCAGAAGCTGGTTGCACCATGATGCATGACGTAAACATCGAAGAGGTCCTTGGTTGATCGAGAACAATGGTGTTTCTTGAGGTCGAAAGGCAGCAGAGTCTTCTGACTCCACCTGACCATCCGAAGTGGGGGTGTGATCCTTCATTGATGAACATCTCTTCCGCCAGAAGGTCGTCCAGTGAGCATAGAGTTTCCTCGACGTCACTACTAGGGTAAGAGAGGAGGTTTTAAGACCTCACAGGGGATGCCACCCACCACTATATCCACCGCTACCCCCGCCGCCATACTCGCTCTGACCATGCCATGCCAAGAAGCATGACTGGTGCGTCGAATCCAAAGAGATCTTGGCGAGGGTCCGGTCCCCATCTCCTGAAGACAGGGGTCATGACTTCTTCTCCTGTGGTCGACCATCGACCAAGTTCACTGGCCGATATATTCTCCCAAGGGCCCAGCGAACATGAAAAAGGATGATCAAGCTTACCTGCAAGAAGCAACAAAATTAGAAGATCTGAAGCTTAGTATACTTCAACAGAAAAACTAAGTGACAGACACAGCTATTGCTGAGGACTTCAGACGCAGGAATGACCCGCACAGCGAACATCTACGGCGGCAGAAACAGACGCGGTCAAAATTATGATATACACAGAATTCAGACGCAGTCTCATTTTGTATCCGCACTTAAAGGACGGACGCAAAGAGAATCAGACGCGAGAATTGCCATCTCCCTGTTGGATGAACAGGGGTTGCAAGATTCAGGCCTGAGACCTTCAGTCTAAGTTGAGATTCTCCTAAGTTGACAGCCTCAAGACGCGAGCTCCATATGCAGAGCCTGCGGCCAGGTGTCTAAATCTGCTATACTGGCGTCCAGAGAAGTTTAAGTCGATGGCGCAAATTCCAGAAAAGGAATGCACCAACTAAGACTTCATCCAGATGATAATATCTCTTTAAGAGATATCAAAATTCAAACCTGGCCGGGTTAAAAATGTCATGGCAAACCAAGAAGGCGTACCCGCAGAGGCCTCTATTAAGAGTTGAACTCTCTGCATCGAAGCGCGGACATAAAAGGTGCTCAAAGAGATGCTTTCTGTTATTGAAATCACTTGACAGTGGTAATCTTTTGAAGAGACCAAACAGAAGCATGAAAGCTCTGGGTCATCTTCATCCATGGAGGCAAGCCCCTGGTAAAGTCCTTGAAGGGAGAAGATGGAGTCCCTCAGTGCACTCGCTGTCAAAAGAGGATAGTCCAAGTATGGGACTGCTAAAGGAAGGGGGTAAGCCCTATTTATAGGCAGCCCATAATAACCATAATTAATGGTTCATCAATTAGAACCGTCGGCCTTAATGACCGCACGACTGTCAAAGCCCAATGGAAGGCTGACGCGTGGAGCGTCGCTTCGGGAAACATCGAAGACGCTGGTCTCCAACCGCCAGCGCCGGTTTGGCATTAAAAGGCATTAACGCCTAAGCCCAATGAAGAACCGACGCGTGGACAACCGCTTCGGGAAACAACGGACGATGCGGGTTCCCAATCGTCAACGAAGACTTGACGTTTGAAAATCTCACAGGATCTTTATGTCAGGCTACACATAACGCCTGGGAAGTTGCACCAAACGCAGATGTGAGAGCTGCGTCCAGAGGTTCGCGCCTCTTTTTCAAAAAGTGGCATCCTCCTTCATTCCAAGTTAGAAGACCCTTCGCGTCTCTTGGATGACTCAAAGTTGCTCCGCGTCTCTCGGACAACTCAAGGTTGCGTCCATCAACAAAAGGGACTCATTCTGGGGGTCTCAGTGGGAAAGCACATAAAGCTGCATCCTGAAGCTTACATCTTCAGCAGAGAAGGCCTATCACCTTCACAAGTGCCTTGGAGCTGCGTCTACATGAATGATGATGGGTCTTGCACCAAGTCTCAGCGTCGCGTCCCTGACCGCGTCAATTTTAAGGGGCATAAGACCACATTCTTAATGTATCCTGAACTCTGCGTCTGGATGAAGTTAAGGATTGCGGCCAGTGAATCACACTCAAAGCTGCGTCCTTCGCGTCCGCTTGAACCGCGTCTTCACTGGCAGGTCAGAATCACGTGCCTCAGAGCCGCATCTCTTTTTATGAATCGACGCGGCATTTCATCAAAAGAACTTAGTTTTACCTATGTTCAGTATTCACAATCTGTAAGGGAGCACAACCAAAATTTGTGATTGAGAGATTGGATTCATCTACAGCGGGGCAATGAAGATGGAACAAAAGTTTCAATGACTTTTATTATTCAAATGTGATAAAAGTAAATACAAACACTCTTGGTGAATAGAGTGTCCTTTTCTTTACAAAAAGGAAAAGAAGAAGAAGGCTAAAAATCCTGGTCCGCCAAAGAACGGATTTGTTCTCTAAGGCGATGTATCTCATGTTGACGCGCCTTCTCAACCTCCATGAGAGCCTGCGCCCGTAACTCCTCCTCGGATAAAAATCTCTTCGTAGCCAGCTACACTCATAGAGATTCCAGCTCAGAGGAATTAACAGAGAGATTTTTCTCAACTCGCGCCTTGGCAGCCTCTAATTCCGCTAGCCTCTTTTCAGAATTGGCCAACTTCTGTTCATTTATAGCAATCAAGGCCTCAGCTCTGGCTATGGTAGCTCGAGCGCTGAGGATAACCTGCTTCGCAGCCTGCATGACCATCTCGGACTCCTTTGACTCGCCAGTTAGCTTTCGATGGTCAGCCTGGAAACATTGGAGAAGACGGGTCCTTTCAGCTATCCTTTCTTCCATCTCCCTTGGCTCTTGCTCTTGAGCAGCAAGGAGCCTGGTCAGAGTTTCCTGGGCCTCATGAAATGAGCCAGCATTCTCCAGGGATCGAAGCTCTTTCAAGTCATGTCCCAACTGCTCCACCAGCAGCAGGCACGCCTTGGCTAGTGAAGGGCCTCCGGCTAAATTGATGTTCTCAACCAGATTTCCAAGAAACATCCGGGCGAATTCGAAGAAGCTATTCCCAGATAGGATGAGATCAATACATGATCGCATGGAGGCAAAGAACTGCTGCACCACTTGGCGCGCCAGCTCCCCCATGGTATCACCGCCTGGGAAGAATTCCGCTGAAGTGCTCCCCTATCCCCTTTCCATCACGGGGCGAGGGACGTAAACCGATTCTTCCGGTACAGGAATCGGGCTAACGACAGGTGCAGCAGAAGCAAGGGTAACCCCCGGCGCTTCTAGGGCTACTGCATCTGTAGAAACCTCCACGGTGGATGAAGTAACAGCAAGCCCGACCTCTTCAGGGTCCTTGGCCGAGGTCTGAGCTGCACGGCCTCCCGAGTAGGCACTGACCGCCAAGTCTCCTACCTGAGCTTCCTCAGTGCCCTCTGCAAATTACAAAGAATATCAGCTACGACAGTAAAAGGAAAATATTCAAAATATCAATATTTTCTTACCTGGCTAAGGGCCCAAAGATGGCGAGTTCTTAGGCGAATCTTGCAGGGTGGAGGTCTCCCTGACTTCGATGGTGGCCCTCTCTTGAGGCATCCCAGTAATAGGAGCCTCAACTCTCTCCTGATGGGCCAGCTCCTGTATCATCTCCTCAATCTGGGAGGAAGTGGCGGCCTCGCTAACCACGACCAACCCTGCGATATGAAGCCAAATGAAAAAGAAAATGTCAAAATCCTTTTCCTAGTTAAAAGGATAAGTTAGGCGAAAAGAGTACCTTCAGCAGCTTTAGCAGGAATGACTACCGCTGGTGGTGACGCTGTCACCGGCTCACACCCATATATTTCCTCCTTCGAGATATGTGAGAATTTACTCGGATCAGGAGGAGAGGGTTCATCGCCAAAGTCGACCTCATCGCCTGAATCATACCCTTCTTCTTCAGATGAAGAAGACGATAGTGCAACGCGAGAAGCCTTAGCGATCGGGGCCTTGCCACCAAATACCCCAGTGGTAGGGCTGGGGTCAACTACCTGAGGACTGGGGATTAATACACTAGGGGACCCAGGCTGTTGTGCCTCATCCCTCCTCTCATGAGCTGAAGAAGACCCAGGCTGAGTTGAGACCCCTGGAATCTCAACATCACCTCTGCTCATTATGTCGACTTCAAGCTGCTCAGCCTCGTCAGTGGCGGTGGGTTTGTCAGCAAACTCCCCTTCCTCTAAAATCCTGGGGCCCCTGCTGCGTAACCTACGGGTACGGACTAAGGAGGCGTCATCCTCATCTTCCGTTTCTTCCCTCTGTTCCTCAACACCAGAAGGGATGTCTTCGGACGGAGAAACTGCGACCGCCAAGTCTCTCCGGACCTTCTTGGGGGTAGGCTCAACAGTGGAAGTAGAGCCTTGAGGACGCTTACGCGCCACCTGTCGACCCTTTGCCGCTCGCGGCTCCTCCCTTGATACCCTTCTGGTCTCCTTCAGAGCCTTCCGATACTCCTCAACGCCTCGTGAGCGTTTGTTGGACCCCAACTTTGCTTCGTAAGATGCATTGATACTCTCGATGCATGAGTACTCCGGAGCAAAGTCAGGCGTTTGTTTGGCTTGGAAGTACCAGGTACAGAAGCTAAGGCTTGTACAGCCTTTCGGTTCCTTGGGGGCAGACGAAAAAGCATTTCCGTCCCTCCAGCCACACTATAATACCAAGCCCGAGCACATTCAAACAAATTCCCACTGAAGGCGAGTCGAGCATTGGGGTTACCGACATACAATTGATCATAGCCGAACTGTCGGGCGAAGCGATTCGGCATGTACGGCTCGATCGTGCACGAATTCCCTTGTCGGAAAAGCACATACCCAGGCCGAATATTGACCAACCACCAGAAAGCTCCCGATGACAGCCTCGTGAAGTTATCTGGGCCCACGAAGTCAACAAGTTTATCCCCGAAAGATGCTCCAGCAATCTCGGGGAAACAGCGATTGAGCTGGTAGTTCGAAGCAGTTAGAATGCACCTCCGAATGAAATACATATAAGTATTACACCAACTTGAACCCTCCAACCGCTGTACGAAAGGGGTAAACCCCTCACTCCAAGACACCGGCGTCATCAGGGAGGGACAGTGCATAACGTACCAAGCCATTAGGTACGTGTAGGGAAGTTCAACCCGAGGGTTGGGACGTTTTACCGTCGGCCTCCCCTCTGAGTCAACAATCGGCTCACCCTAGGAGTCGACAACCTTCTCTACCCTGCACAGACTCTGAGTTAAGGCCTGCAACCCGCTTTGAATACCGGCCGCCATGGCCGGGAGGAGGGCTATGGGCCTACCATAAGCCAGGAGCACCGCCGGGTACACTACGTCGGCAACAATCACTTCATGAGGCAGTGTCGGCACCACACAGCGCTTCAACCACAACATTAAGAAGCCCGCCAACAGTGCTCGATTGGAGATAGGGGTTCGGGCCTGATGATGGAAACTTTCAAAAACCGTGTCGGGTTCGAAAGTATCCTCGTTCGACTCCGTGGTGTAGGAGTCTACAGAAGCCTGAATCCTATCGGCAATCTCCTCGTCGGAGCTGGGAGCCAATCGGGTCACTGGATGGTCTTTCTGATTGACGCCATTAAACAAGTAGCTTGCCCAAGATAGCTGCTTGACTCCCCTCACCCTCCAAGAGGTTATCTGGCCGCAAATGTGGAAGTGACATAACACCTCCCAATAAGTCTCGTACACTCGAGGAGACTCTTTCTTCATAAGGTGAAGCTCCTCAGTGGTCGGGACGTATTCCTCATAGGGAGAGTCCCCCATTACCAGCCCCGAGACTTCGTACAACTCATGCAAGGCAAGAGCCATCTCTCCGACCGGAGTGAAGAATGTCCCCGTCAGAGGATTGTAACGCTCCAGGATCCCAAAGAAGTTTTGAGAACTTGGTGGAATACCATACTGCAGGGCCCTGACCGCCTGGTACAATTCCACATGCTCCAACAGGCCTCCAAGATCGGCAAGGACGAAGCTCACCATCTTGCCCCACCAATACTTATCAGTGGAATGGATCCACCCGGGCGAACGGAAGTCGACTAGAAAATCACCCCCTACTTTCATGAATGCATTGAGGAAGGTGGTGCCGAGTTTAGGAGTTTCTCCTACTGGGTGATCGGTCCTCAACAGCCCGGGAAACAGGCCGAGAGCCTCCTTATCATGACCATCATGATATACCTTCTTGGAGACTAGGTTGCCGAGAGTAATCTCAGGGACAGGTCGGGAAAGCTCCCATGTCAGTTTTCGAGGGACGGACATGTGCTGGAGATAAGATAGTGGGTACATCCTCTCCATGTTTGGAAGAAAGAACCTTCTATCCCCTATCTGACGGAGCCATTTATAATCTCTGTCATGCAAGGAATGGCCGCCCTCGCTAATATGGTCTCCAAAGAAGAAAGCAGGCTTCTCCATCGGAGCGCGAGCATTCGTTGTGAATGCCGCGTCAGTCATAAGCTCCCGAAAGGTTATCGCGTCAATATTGGAGAGCCTCTCCCTTCGCTCCTTCGACTTGTCGGCAGTCACAGGAGCAGTCCTTTGCAGCACAAAGGTTAAATCACGGTCAGCACCCCCTATGTACCCGAAGTGGCGCCTCTTGGAGAGTGGGCTAGAAGAGTGTTGCACTGCATAAGAAAATGACACTTGATCAGAAGTTTAAACAAAAATGATTAAGTGTCTATAACTCAGACGCAGAAGAGATACTGGACGCAGAAATTATCAAAATCCGCGTCCAGACCTGAGGATCCGCGTCCAGACCTGAGGACCATGAGGCCAGCAGGGAGTCTGCATCTTCAAAATCCAAAACTTATGAAAAATATCTAAGTACTTGGACTCGATGCAAGATTCATAAAAAAAAAACAGCGTCCAATACCACAGAACGCAAGAATCAAGTCCGCGTCCGGATCTTTCACAATTAGAAACATTCTAAGTGATGACTCCGGAACGCAAGGCTTACTAGCACCCTATGTTCAACAAACAAGTACATCCTGAAGCGGATAAAAGCGGTAGGGTCATCAAACCCGCGCCTTGTTTGTTAACTCAAAGACCGCGTCTGGGAACCAAGCACGGTTTCGAATCCATGTTGGTGGTTCTCTTTCAAAGAAGGGATTTTTAGGGTTATAAGAACTCCATAAACCCCTCTAATGGCGAAGATCAAACCTGATAGCGTTATACCTGAGATAGGGGCTTCCTGCATGGAGGAACCGCCCCTTTGGCCTCAGTGACGACCGCCTTCGATGATGAAGCAGTTCGCTTGGCCTTGGGTGCCATTGCGAAGCAAGAATCTAATGCTAGACGGAAGAGAAGAAAACAAAGAGAACCTTTTTCTCAAAACCCTAGCAGATGCACCCGAAGACAAAAGAGAGACTAATGAGGACTCTCTCGATGACTGTTGTCATTTATAGGCCCAGTGATTCGCAAAGATATGCGGCGCTTGGCTCGATTGACTCGGCATCGAATCATCTTTTGACGCGTGGACAGTGCATTAATGCAGCGTGAAGTTCGCACGCCAAAAAGAAGGTGTCCCGTCGGCTCCACAGGACACGTGGCAGTGCACTTATGGCATGGCACGAATTCGCACCAACAGCCGTGCCTCTTCAATGGACGCATCTCTTCAGCACGGCCATAGTTGCGTCCAGAAAGTCGCGTCTTTACTCAAAAAAGATGCGTCCCTCCGAAGTTCGCATCCTTCCAATCCGGCCTAGCATCGCGTCTGCCTTATGGAATATCAGTCGCGTCTTTAAAGCAGTACTATCCCTGCGTCTCAAAAAAAAAGAGTTGGCGTTCAGTCCTTGCTTCTGCAAATCAGTTCAACAGTACACTGGCACAAGCAGACGACCGTCCACTCCTGGCTTTAAATTGCACCCACGACAGACTTAAAGCAATCGGGGAGGTTTAGACTGTGCATCTAGACACTCAACACGATCAACTTTGGTGGCTTCAAAGAGTTCCACAGTACACTCACGAAGACCATACTCCAGACAAGATCAAACCTGGAGCATTGACAGTCCAGTCACAAGGGTGAGCTCAGCTAGAGTCCAAAGTATTTCGAAATCCGTCCCACTTAACTGCGGAATGTCGAAAACTTTGGAGGGGGTTCTGTAGGCTGTCTAAAAATCAATAAAAGACAAGCCATTAAAAAAGCAGACGCAAAGCCGATTTTGGCCGCGTCTCAGCCGTATCAAGGCGCGAGGCTCGACACCCGCGTCTCAGCAGCACCAAGGCGCGAGGGTCGAAACCCGCGTCTCAGCAGCATCAAGGCGCGAGGGTCGAAACCCACATCTCAGCCGTACCAAGGCGCGTAGGTCGAAATCCGCATCTCAGCAGCTCCAAGGCGCGTGGGTTGACACCCGCGTCTCAGTTGTAACCGTCCCGGTTTCGGGGCCAATCACGGCCCACATAACGGGGAAAGTTAGCACCCATCATGGAGTGTTTTTAGGAGGCACGTACGCCCCTGAAACCCCTATAAATAGCCCCGTCGCTATGAAGAAGGAGTCGAATTTTCGGTCGGATTTTCGGACGAATTGAAGAGAGGGGATTGACAGTCGAATTCGGTCAGAGGATTTCTGAGAGAAAAGAGAGAGAGTTAAACTCTTCAGAGAACTTGCTGTGTTCAAGTTGCTCTTTTCCTATCTTCTCTTTGAGAGTTTTGGTAGACAGAGCTGAGTTACTCATCTACCATCCGAAGAGGAGATCCCTGGAAGGTTACGACGGTCACCCGGTCAACGGAGAACAAGATTCACTCTCCATCGCCAATTGAAGAACCCAGCCTTAAACAAAGGGAGGATTCAAGACTTAACATCCTCCCTCCCTTGTAATTGGAAGACCGATCTGTTGTAATCTTCTATCCAATCAAAAGAATTTTACAATCGAATCCTCTTTTTTCCGACGCATACAGTAGCCAGTTGCGCCTGAAGAGACTCCAACCTGGAGGAATGAGCAGTAAGGTTCTCTTAAACCTGTGTCTTAACAGCCTCCAGCTCTTCCAGCTTTTTTCTAGCAACAACAAGTTTCTGCTCATTGGCCTCAATCAAGACTTGCGCCCTGGCAATAGTAAACCGAGCAGTGGTGATAACTTGCTCTGCACTCTGGATGACGATTTCAGATTCCTCTGAATCACCAATCAGTCTTTGGTAGTCAGCTTCGAAGTGCTGGAGATGGCAGGCTTCTCCAACCATTTGCTCCTCTATCTCCTTTCGTTCATGTTCTTAAGCGGCGAGGAGCTTACTCAGTGTTGACCGAGTCTCATCCATTGAGCCAGCATTCTTCAGGGTCTTGAGTTCCTTCAGGTGGCTCCCCAGCTGTTCAACCAGCATCAGACACGCCCTAGCCTATGAAGGACTCCCAGTGTGACTGATGTTCTAAGTCTGATTCTCGAGAAGCATCCGGGCAAACTCAAAGGAACTACCCTCGGAAAGGACCAAGTCAATACAGGACCTCATGGAAGCAAAAAATTATCTCACCATTTGACGTGCTAGCTCTTCCATGATGTCATTAGCTGAAGATAACCCTGCTGAAGTACTCCCGGACCCCCTTCTATGACAGAACGAGAGACGAAAACCAGTTCAACTTGTGCAAGGGTGAGGCCGACAACAGGCTCGTCAGATACTGAGGTCGTCGCCAATACCTCCGAGACAGTTGTTGTTGTAGCAGCTTCCATAGCAACAGAAGCAACAACAAACTCCACGGCACTGGGCTCCCCAGCCGAAGTTTGCACTGTGCTATCTTCTGTGCCAATTCTTGCTGCAGGATCCTCTACTTGAGCACCCCAGTGCTCTCTACAAACCACAACATTAAATGTCGGTGGTAATGATAAAAAGGAGAGTATCCAATATGTCAGTATTCTCTTACCAAGTTGAGGATCTGAAGATGATAAATCCCTGGATAAGTCACTTGGGGATGAGGGCTCCCCAACCTCAGCGGTTGCACCATCATGAAGCATCCTGGTATCCGGAGCTTCAAGGCCCTCCTGCTGGGCCAGCTCTTTGATCATCTCCTCAATATGAGAAGAAGTTGTGGCTTCACTACCGGCAGCCAGCCCCGTAGAAGAAAGTCAAAAGGAAATATTAGAACTCATTCCAAACTTGATGGGGAATCAGTTTAGGAGGACAAAGAAAATACCTTCAGTAGAGGCGATCCTTGCTATCGGCGAAACTATCACAGGGACGTATCCCTGTATCTCTTCCTCTGAGATATGCGAGAATTTGCTTGTGTTAGGAAGAGCGGGTTCATCGTCGAAATTGACTTCTTTGCCAGAATAATATCCATGTTCTTTGGATGATGAAGACGACAGCTCAACATAAGAGGTTTTAGCGATCGAGGCTTTACCACTGAATAGCCCGGTAGTAGGGCTGGGATCGATAACCCGGGAGGTGGGCATCAATACAATGAGAGACCCAGGTTGTTGTACCTCCACCCTTCTCTCATGAACTAAAGAAGGTCCAGGCTAAGTTGAGACTCCTGGAATCCCAATGCCATCCCTCCCCACCAAGTCAACTTCAGGTCTCTCGACCTCTTCAACCATGATGGGTTCATCCGCGAGCTCTCCCTCCTCTAGGATCAGGGGACCCTTGCTGCGCATACCGCGGGATCGAAGGACGGGGACTTCTTCCTCATCTTCTTCTTCCTCCTCTTGCTCCTCAACACCAGGAGGAACTACCATGTGAAATCACCTAGAGGGGGGGTGAATAGGTGTAATGCTAATCAATGCACAAATTAAAATGTTATGATGCAACGATCACCCGAAATAAGACTAGAAGCCGAATACCCTGTGAAGGGCTCTGAACTCCTTCCTCGTGATTCCTCTAGATAAGAGTTTGAGGTGCGCAATGCAATCTTGTTGTATGAGTATTGATCGACAATATAGCAATGAATATAAAGCAAGTAAATAAAGCAAGTAAACCAATCGCAAACACTGAGATTTGTTTCAAGATTCGAGCACCCAGCTCTACGTCCCCGCCTTCACCCAGAAGGATTTTCCAACTACTATAACTTTCACAAAGAATTACAACCATACCGGAGTAACCAACTCCTCAATCACACTCCTCTAGTCCAGAGGTAGTGGAGCCACAAGTACAAGAATATCTTGGTGATCAAAAGACCACAAACCCTCTTTTGAAAACCTTTTTCCCTTACAAAAACCCTAGAGAATAATGTGTAGGATTGAAGCTCAAGTTTTGTAAGTGAAAAAAATGAAATTGAAGAGAGTTTTGAACCAAAAACTTCAGTAAAGAGAGAGAATTTTGAGCACAAAAACTTCTTTTGAAAGGCTTAAACTTGAATACTTTTTGCAAAAGATTATTGTAATTACCTCAACCCTAATCATCCCTATTTATAGGATAAAGGTAGGGATTAAAGAGTAAACTATTATAATAAATAATTAGGAAATATTTGACCCAAAACCAGCCCCCAAATTCGTTTAGAGATAAAACTCACGTTTAAAAACGTGTTTAATAAAGTAGCCGTTAGGGCTTTAATCAAGTACACGGTCAACCGGGTTTTCAAAATTTTAGTCGTTGCCAGCCCATGATCGACCGCCCGGTCGACCGTCCCAAAGAGAAAAATGGGTGCTTTCAGTCAGCCGAAGGTCGGTCGACCGACATGGGGTCCGGTCGACCGCCCGGTCGACCAGGAGACGTGCACACATGCACGCACCCAAACGGTCAGAAGCCCGGTCGACCGCCCGGTCGACCGTTCTGACCTAAAACAGAGCCGGTCGACCGTCTGGTCGACCGCAACAGGCCAAAAATCAGTCTTTTGAAAAAGGTTTTGAAAATCCTGATAGTTTTCAAATCAATTTTGATCAAGACTTGGTATACTATACAAAATAGAGTTTGTAAGTTTTAGAATATGTTTTAAAAACTATTTTGTATATAGGAGAAATATCTTTTAGAGAAATCATGTGCAAAAACTTGTGTGTGGGGAATATTGAGCTTCAACACTGTACACTATTCTTTAACACACTAAAAATATAAAAACAGAGAAATGAAGTCTCTGAGCCGCATTACACCAAGTTAGAGCCTTCTCTTCTATGAAACCGTCCTCTTTCGCCATTTGCCTTTAAGCATCATAATTCCTTGCAATAGCTTAGAAGGACCATGATGAATAGTACTAACCTGAAACTCATTCTAAACAACTTATTATTACCATATAGCTTCTATGTGTTTTGTTATCATCAAAACTTAAACAAATGGAGAGTGTAACCTTTTTGGGCCACCTTGGGCATCGAAACTTCAACATCCGATTCCCTCCTAGCCTTCTTCGGGATAGGCTCACCCTTGGAAGTAGGGCCGCGGGAACGTTTGGCCACAGCCTGCCGACTCTTTTTAGCAGGTTGATCTTTAGGTGCTACTGTCCTTGGCTCCATCCCTGCTTCCCCTCCTGTTTCCCTCTCAGCCGCCCGATACTTGTCCATACCTCGCACACGTTTGTTAGACTCCAACATGGTTTCATAAGATGCCTTGATGCTCTTAATGCAAGAGATATTTATTCCAAAATCAGGCATCCTACTAGCCAGGGAGTACCATTTATAAAAATCAAGGCTGGTATGACAACTGGGCGTCTTATGAGGCAGGCTGAAAATAGCTTTTATCCTCCAGCTACACTGTAGTACCCCGCCCGAGTACCTTCAAATAAATTTTCGCTGAAGCAGACGCTAGCGTTGGGGTTACCGACATATAATTGATCATAGCCGAACTGCCAAGCAAAACGACTGGGCACGTAAGGTTCGATCGTACATGAATCTCCTTGCCAGAAGATCAGATATCCAGGCAGAATATTGATCAACCACCAGAAGACTCCCGATGGCAGCCTTGTGAAGTCATCTGGTCCCGCAAGGTCGGCAAACTTATCCCCGTAGGGCGCACCTGCAATCTCAGGGAAGCAACGGTCGAGCTGATAGTTCAAGATGTTCAGAATGGATTTCTAAATAAAGAACATATAGCAGTCAGACCAGCTCGAATTCTCTAGCTTCTGCACGAAGGGAACGAAACCTTCGGAGGAAGGCATCGCCGTCATCAGAGAAGGGCAGTGCATAATGTACCAGGCCATCAAGTACGTATATGGAAGCTCGATCCTGGGGTTGGGGTCTTCACTCTCGACCTTCGTTCCGAATCGACCACTGGCCTGCCCTCAGAATCTACAATGGCCTTCACTTGGCACAGGCTTTTAACTAGAGCCTATAATCCACTCTAAATTACAGTTACCATCGCTGGAAGGAGAGCGATAGACTTCCCGTAGACAAGTAAGACCGCCGGGTATACCACATCGACAGCGATTACTTCATGTGCAGCATTGGCACCACATAACGCATCAGCCACAGCATAAGGAAGCCCGCCAATAGAGCTCAGTCAGAAATGGGAACTCGGGCCTGGTGATGAAAACTTTCAAAAATCGTATCAGGTAGTATCCTCGTTCTACTCAGTGGTGTAAGAGCTTGTAGAAGCATTGATCCTCTCAGTAATTTTTTCATCAGTGTAAGGAGCCAGACTAGTCACTAGGCTATCCTTTTCATTTATGTCGTTGAACAGATAGCTCGCCCAGGACATCTGCTTAATACCCCTGTTCCTCCAGGAGGATATCTGCCTGCAGATGTGGAAGAGGCACAGCACTTCCCAGTATGTCACATACACCTGAGGGTCGTCTTTCCTCAAAAGGTGAAGCTCCTCAGAAATCGGGATGTATTCTTCATAAGGGGCATCTTTCATAACTAGCCCCGAGTCTTCATATAGCTCATGAAGAGCAAGCCCTATCTCTTGGCTGGGGTAAAAAAATGTACCCGTTAGATGATTATAATGCTCCAAGATGTCATAAAAGTTGTGAGAACTCTACGGGAGGCCATACTGTACTACCCTAATCCAATGGTATAACCCTACCTGTTGCAGCAGAGCTCCGAGATCGACAAGAACAAATCCAACCATTCTACCCCACAATGATTTGTTGGTAGAATGGACCCACCCGAGCGGACGAAAGTCAACAGGAAAAATAACCTAACTTTCAAAAACTGATTGATGAAGGTGGCGCCAAGATGAGGGGTTTCTCCTTTCGGATACTTAGGCCTGACTAACCTAGGAAATAAATCGAAGACATCCTTCCCATGGCTAGAAGAGTATACTTCTTTAGCACCTAATCTGCCAAGAGACACGCCGGAGACAAACCGGAAAAGATCCCACTCCATCGTACGATGAACGGACATATGTTGAAGATAGGACAAGGAATACATCCTCTCCATATTGGGAAGAAAGATCCTCCTGTCCCCTATCTGACAGAGCCACTTATAATCTCTGTCATGCAGAATCCTATCATCCTCGTCAATGGCGTCACCAAAGAAAAAAAACAGGCTTCCTTAACGGAGTGTGGAAATCCATCTCGAACAGCCTATCAGAGATAATCTCCCGAAGGGTCACCATACTGGCCTTGAAGATCCTCTCCTTTCGCTCCTTTGACTTACCAGTAGTCACGGGAGCAGTCTTCTGAAGAACGAAGGTGAGATTACAATCAGCGCCACCTACGTGCCCAAAGTCGCACTTCTTGGAGAAGGATTTGGAAGAGTATCGCACTGTAAAGAAGACAACACTTAGTCAAGAATCTGAAAGAAAATAGCTAGATATTTGACATGCAAACGCAGGAATGAATCCAGACGCGAAAATCAGCAAAATCCACGTCTAGACTCAAAAATACGAGGCCTACATGGAACCTGCATTTCGAAATCTATAACTTAGAAATTTTTCTAAGTGTCAGACTCAGACGCGTGAATCACTGAAACTTGCGCCTGATTTAAAGATGCGAGAATCATGGGAAATCTGTGTCTAAACCTCCTATACTTAGAAAAATTCTGAGTATTGAGCTCAAAACGCAGGGCTCAATGAGGTCCGTGTTCAACAAACAGATACAGACTCAAGATTGATGAAGCAAGTGCAGAGGTCGTCAAACTCGCATCTTACCTACCAATTCAAGAGCTGCGTCTGAAGATCAAACACGGGCATGAGCCTCACGTTGGAGGTTCACATTCAAAAAGAGACTTAAGAGTTAAGAGAACTCTTTAAGCTCCTTTAATGGTGGAAACCATATCAGATGGTTTTAGCACCTGAAATGGGGGCCTCCTGTGTGGAAGGACCGCCCATTTGAGTCTCAGAGGCAGCAGCACTCGAGGACGAAGCAACATGCTTAGCTTTCGGTGCCATCGCAATCGTGAAATCGGGGTTGAAGACGATGAAAATGGAAAAAGCTTTAAGCTTTTCTTAACCCTCGATAAAAAGCTCAGGGAAGAAGAAGAAGAGTCTAATGATGACTCTTGAAAGACTGTTGTCTTTTACAGGCATAGTGATCTGCAGAGATACGTGGCGCATGTCTCGAGGCCTAATCCCCGCCCGACGCGTGGCATGCGTCTTAAATGAATGCGAATTTCGCGCGTCTAGAGAAGGATGTCCCCTCAACTCCGCCGGACACGTGGCAACGCGCCCAAAACATGGGACTCGCGTTTAACAAAAACCGCGTCCCTCTAAAGGTCGCATCTCTTCAGCAAGACTAGAGCGCGTCTAGTCAACAAGGGTGAAAGTTGCGTCTTCACTTCAAAAATCGCGTCCCTCTAAAGGTCGCGTCTCTTCAGTAATACTAGAGCTGCGTCTAGTCAACAGGGTGAGAGCTGCTTCTTCACTTCAAAGATTGTGTCCCTCCAGAGGCCGCGTTTCTTTAGTAAATTAATAGACGCGTCCTCACTCCGAGTGAGGATAGCGTCTCTAGAGCAACATGACCCCTGCATCTACAGGACTTGCATTCAGTCTTTGCTTCTGTAATCAGTTTAACAGTACACTGGTACAAGCAGACGACTGTTTACCCCTGGTTCAACAGTACACCAACAACCAGCTCAGAGCATTGAGGAGGTCTGGACTGCGTATCTAGACACTCACCACGATCATCTCTGATGGCTTCAAAGGGTTTTACAGTACACTCACGAAGATCACATTCCAGACAGAATCAAGCCCAGGGCATCTCAAATGATTGTGAGTCTAATCATGAGAAGTATGAACTCAATCAAAGTCTAAAGTATTTCAAAATCCGTCTCAGTCAATCGTGGAATATCAAAAACTTTGGAGGAGGTTCTATAGACTGTCTAAAAATCATTGAAGACAAGTCATGAGAAAGCAGAGTTCAAACTCCAGATGCAAAGAGGCACAGCCACTAGCGCCGCATCAAGACGTGAAGGTTGAAACCCACATCTTAATAACCAAAATGCGGAGCTCAAAAGCCGCGTCTCCGTACCACTATAGTACCAAGACGCAAGGGTCGAAATACGCATCTCTACTTTACTGCAGTGGCCAAGAGGCAGAGATTGGAACTTGCATCTCAGACATCCTAATCAGACGCAGAGTCCAAAGCCCGTGTCTCACTTGAAGCTTAACGCAGAACTGGGAGTTCGCGTTTCTCAAGCATTACCTCAGCGACATAATGCGAGGCTCAGAGCCTGAGTCTCGGTTATAACTGCCCTTATTAGTGGGTCAATTACTGCCGACGTAATGAGGGAGTTAACCTCCAATATGGAGTGTTTTTAGGGGACACTTTTACCCCCTGAACCTCTATAAATAACTCAGTTTGCTATAGAAGAGGGGTCGGAAAAATCTAGTCAGAAGAACTTCAGTTGTAAGCCGTAGAAGGACCAAGATCTCCAGCTAAAAGGAAAAGAGAGTTCAACTCTTCTAACAACTTTCTGCATATAAGTTTGTTTCTGCCTACGGTCTCTTTGAGATTCTTGTTGGAAAGAAGCTGTGTTACTTCGTCCACCATCTAAAGAGAAGATTCCCAAGAGGTCTTGACGTTCACCCGGTCAACGGAAAATATGATTCACTTTTCATCGCCACATCAAGAACCCAGTATTAAACAAAGTGGAGATTTCAGCTTAAATATCTTCCCTCTCTTATAACCAGATTATTGATCTGTTGTAATTTTCTTTACAATCAAATAAAAAATTTACACGCCCCTTCAATTTTTCACCAAACATTACTTACCAGAAACGCTTTCCTTCAGTCTACAAAATTCTCTCCACGTCCAATATGACTCTGATCTTCTTCTAGTTGGGTTTGAGGAGGTGATATGAGAGGAGAAAGTGTAGGGAGTAGGGTATACTCTTCTTTTTTTTTCTTTTCTTTGTTCTAGAGTCCTGTAAAGAGAATGATGTATATATAAATCCCCCTACCTGTAAACTCACACTGAAATTCATGCCTTAAGGTCATGGGAAGTTGTAGAGAGTGGAAACAAGTGAGAGAGAAGATGGAGGAGAAGTTAGAGAGAGTGGGAGAAAGTGGGGTGAGTTGAAGTTATTGCAGTGAGGTGTAAAATTAAAAAAAGTGTGAAAGTAAACTCCACAAATAAGTGTGGCCCCTTGGTAAAGTCATTAGGCTCTTAGGCTTGGGTGCTTGGGTTTAAAACTTGGTCTTAGCAAAAATATGGCACTTTTTATTTCATTTTATTTTTAAGTAATAAGCCATCTTACATAGTTTGGGCCTAAACCCAATTCATTTCAATTCATTCTTTTTTCCCTTCTTTCTTTTATTAAACAATTGTTAATCACTTTAATACTATAATATAATATTATTTCATAGTTTTTACTACGGTATTATTAAACATGGATATTTTAGAAACACTATCACCTCTACATAAGAGGGAAGGCACAAAGCCAAAGCAAAGAAAAGGTTTGCAACTTGGTGATCCTATGATCACAAACAACACTTGGTGATCTTGAAATATCACAAGCAAATTTTTCTCATAAAAAGATCCTAAAGATAGGTTTAGAATTGAATAGCTCAAGTGAGAAATCAAAGTGTTTGAAAAACAAATCACAAAGAAAATACTTAGGAAAAAACTTTTTGGTAGATATGAAAAAAAAAAAGAACAAAATATATTTCCCAAAACTTGTATTTCTTTGATTTTGCAAAACTTTGAAAACAAAATAAGATGAAGGATTTTTGGCTCAAAAACTTCTTTAAAAACTCTGATGAAAGCACTAGAGAAGATGTAAGTTTTTGCTCTTGGAAATCTTGGTGAAAACATCCCTCAAAGACCCATTTATATAAGCCCTTGAAAAACTAATCGTTGGGGTCCAGAACTAGGCCAGATTGGCCTGTCTGTCGACCGCCCGGTCGACCGACTAACGGTCAGATTTCTGACCGTTGGGGTTACCGTTCGACCGCTCAGTCGACCGCTCCAGGCAAACTTTCCTAACGATCGATCGCCCGATCGACCGAGGCCAAAACCAGAGAGCTGGTCTCTCTAGTTAGTCGATCGTACGGTCGATCGGCCCAAGGCCAAGGCACTTGTGCACATTCTGTGCACATCGGTCGACCAAACGGTCGACCGAGCTCTAGTCCGGTTGACCGGTCGGTCGACCGTCAGCAGGCTCTGAACAAGGTTATAGGATTGAAATAGTTGGCCTTTAATTTCATATAAAATCTCATAAAATTCACAAAAATAAGTTCTTATAAATATTTGAAGTACAAATATGTGTGATCAAAAATTAACACATATGAAAAACTATTTGAACTATTTTTAAGGTGTGAAATTTTAGCTTTAAACAAAACTGCTGCATTTTCCCAAACTTAGATTTTGAAATGAAAATACATTTTCTCCAAAAATTGTATGGATACGAAAACATGATATAGAAACACTTTTTTAAGCATAGTGTGTATAGATATAATCCAATATACATATAAAAGATATATCCATGTTTTTGACATTAAATCCAAAAGTAAGTTTTGTTAAAAACAAAACTCTAAACACATGAATTAGATAAGTCAAAATACGTTTTTAAGCATTATAAATCAACATGTATATGGAAGAATTCTAACATACATAAAATCATGTAAACTTCTTTTGATTCTATCTATTCATGAAAACGAAAGATACGTTCTTGAAAATCAAAACGGTTAAACTGAAACAATAAACTTTTGAACATGTGTGTGTGTATACTTGAGCATATCAAAACTAATTATTCTGTCATAATATTTAAAACAAAACTAAACAAACAAACTGAAGTCTTTTTGTCAATTTTCTTCTCCAAGACGACTCGATCCAAACACGATCCAAGTAAGCTTGACTCCTTCCGAGTGATAGATGCGATCTTAAAGTACGAGCTCTTGAATCAACATGTGTTAGCTCCAAAACTGACTTTGAATCATTTGTTGAAGCTAATCACCTACTAAGATCTTGATCAATATCTGAAACTTATTAAACACAAGATCATTAGCAAACTAACATTTATAAGTTAGTCATCATCAAAACTAAAGTGAAGAGCCTCTAGGCCAATATAGTCCTCTCAGATTACCGCGTTTGCGCAAAAATACTAAGGTCTTCTGAGGTTTACTTTCTAGAGCAGAGTCCAGAGACACTTAAATGTACACTGTAGCTCTTATTTTCTTGATACCATTCACTACACACCAAGAATAAAGAAGAAAGTTAACCAATAAGGTAAATAAAAAGAGAGTTACTTACCGTCCCTCCCCGATAACGACAATATAATTTTATTAAGCTTAGACCTGCACAGAAAAATACAGAATTTCAGAACTTAAGAATAAAAGTGCAAGGTACTCAATACTACCATGATAGCAAGTGGGTATGCGGGTCGTGATCCACAAAGAGGGACTGGCGATGGAAGCTTTTAGTAAGTTCTCTTTTAGTTCACTAAAGATGGTTAAAAGTCTTCTCTTGTTCTTGTAAAGAAAAGAAAAAAGAATCTATGTTGAGTTAAGAAAAAAGTGGTAGATTGAGAAGGTGGAAAAAATGAAACCTAGAAATGGGAGTTGGTTTTTGAAAATCATTTTCTAAACCTAGAAATGAGAATAAAGAAAAGAAATGTTTACATACCTTTTCAGCGCTTGTTTACCTTGAATCCGTCGTAATGACTTACCTTATCTTTAAAGGCGAGCAAAACATAGTTTATAGGATCTTTCCCATTCCGATCTACACTATGAATTAAAGGGCAAGCTAAACTACCTAAGGAATAGTTATCCATCACCATAAGCCATCAATGGTACTTGCAATGGCAAGACAGTTTCGAGGCTATAGGAATCACTTAGATTTATAAGCACTTATAGGGAAGAAAAACAAAAATAACAGTAAAGAAGAGAAGAAAACTTTGATTCAATTCAAGTAACAATAGAAGAAAAGAAGACTTACTTACACCGGTGTCACCCTCAGTACAAGCTTCACTCTCATTTCTCTATGACACTCTCTTCTCCTCTCAGTTACATAAAAGAAACAAAAAATCCTAAGTTACAGACTACAAAATAGCCTAACTTATACTCTCTGCTGAATCGTTCCCTCTGGCCTTAGACTTTGCAGGTATCTATAACAAAAACACAACGGGGGAGAGCGTCTGAAGATAGGGGGAGCAAACGCTCCCCGTATCGTAACTGAAATGCGGTGAAAATGCGGTATTTGTGACATTTTTGCGGCAGTTTTGCGACCAGATAGCCAGATTTGGGGGGTGCAGGTCCCTGGTTTGATGTTTTATCTGTTTATCTATCTAGTTTCTTGATTTGACTTACAGATTTGACAATATCAGTGTTGATCTTCAGTTAACTGAAATGGATTCATAAAAGTCCGAATTTAACTGGTTTCCATTTGGTGTTATCTCCCTGATTTGCTCTGATCTTTAGCTGAACATTTGCTATTCCTATTTGATTTAATCTAAATTTAAGTGGTTTTTTGAGCTTATTTTCTCTCCTCTTTCATTTAGTAAAGGCCCTGCAAATAATTAGATAAAAAGATAATTAAATAGCAGAGTTTATTAACAAAATAATATGAAAATATGATGATACATATACAATATTAGCGACCGATCAGACATGCTATATTAAGATCGCTAAAGTCAACACAGACTCAGATCTTCCCGTTCTTGTTAAGGACGGGCTCAATGTTAGCAACCCAGTCTGGGTGTTGTCCCTCTCAAATAAGCCATATTCGATGAGTTTTTGAATCTTAGCTTCAATTACCTCCATAACGTCAGGTCAGAAGCGTCATTGTTGTTGTTTGACCGCCTTAGCACCTGGTTTGGTGTTGAGACGATGTATAGCCACCTGAGCATCGAGACCAGGCATGTTTTCATAGTTCCCAGTAAAGACGCCTATATATTCTTTTAATAGAGATATAAGGTTATGCTTCTCTGTTAATGATAAACTTTCACTGATCGAGATGAGCTTCTAGTGCATTTGATCACCCACATCAATTTGGATTACTTTATCTTCCGTAGGAGGGTCTCATTGGTCAAAACTTTTTTCCATTGAAGATCAAGTTGTTGAGCCCGTAGATCAGTGTTGAATGTTTCAATTCTCTCTTCTGGTTCCACCTGACTGGTTAATGTCATATTGACAAAAAGTTACTTGAAGGCAACCCCAACACTTACGTCAGATTCCTAATCCGATGAGTCTGAAGAATGTGATGGTAGAGATTTTTCAAACTCTGAATCAGATTGAATTAAGACAGTAATGTATCCCAACCCCCTGCGAGTCAGATCGTAGTAGTTGGCAGGCTTTTCTTTCGGTAGGAAAGGTTGTAGAGAGATGCGTCATCCCTTTCAAAATTTTGGCCTTCACCATGACATAAGTCGTATCTCATTTCTTTCATTATATAATGCGCCGACTGTGCATAGTGAAAGAATTGTGGAGGCTCCAAGTCTTCGTCCAAATTGTTGGATGTATTAATCTAATGTCGGAGTTTGCCAAATATGATTGGTGATTGATCTTTCATAGAAGATGGAATTACAAAACGGATCCATCATTCTCCTCTATATGTATGCATGTTGTTGACATAGGCAGGGGCATGTGTAAAGAACTCATATCATAGGACTATTTACATTATCGTAGCATAAAAAATAATCAAATTGATATTTTCATTAAGGACCCATTAATCACCATTGTTAGCAAAATTATTACAATCAGGATCATTCAGATATGCTACAATTGGTTCTTCATCAATAGAAATCTCTGAATCTTCTCCTAATTCTGAGTCCGCTTCATTGCCACTATCAATTTCATCAGGCAATGATTTTTTCACCACTTTACCATTCTCTATATAAAGTAGAGAATCAGTGAAGTAGTTTTTCACTCCTTTTAACGGCTGTATTTCAGCGAACACTCTCCTGACCATCGCCTTGTCATCCATATATTTAATCATTGATGGAGTGTGGAAGGCACAATCCAGTTGGCATGGATCCAAGGTCGTCCGAATAGGAGGTTGTAGGATGTGTCGACGTTAATGGCGTAACATGTCACTCTGATTTCAAGTCATCAATTTGGCACAGGAGATGAATCTTGCCCAAATGGTGACTACTCCCTGCATTGAAGCCATATATGGTCGTAGTCATAGTTGACAACCTGCTCAACAAGATGCTGAGAAAATAAAGAAGTCTCTTGGGGATAATGCTTAGAGCAGACCCCAGATCGACTTGTATTCTTTCAATGTATGTGGATCCAATATACCCTGTGTAATACAAAAGCCTGTCATGTCGGTTGTCCTTGAAGAGCATGTCTTTAGAAGTGAAAGTGATGCATGGTACTTGCTATTGTACCAGATGGCATAGGGGGCATGAAACTCCATCCTCTTTTGTAGGGGTTGGTACTTGTGTCAAAAATAATTCTGAATCAGCAAGTGCATCCCTAAGTGCCTCTTTCGTTCTCTTTGAGAGGTGAAGTAGCTCATGCAGGGTAATACGAGTTAGAATATTAACCAATTGTACCAATATGTCGAAGCAAAAGGAGCATTGAGTCCTCTGGAAGGATTCTTTTCCAAGGATCTCCTACTTTTCTTTGTCCTTAGGTACTGGGGCCTAGACAGGTGCAGTAGTTCTCGACGTCGTTGATGGTTGTGCTCCATCGGGTATCTGGTTGTATTGTCGCAAGCATTGTTTACCATAACGTGTGCCTACCGGCTGCGAGGTAGCAGGCTGTATTGTTAAGGCAAGCTTCTCTCCCTCTGAGCCACAAAGAGAGGCTATAGTCAGACAGTCATTGTGAAAGAGGGCATTGCATGACATGCCTTTGAGCTTGGGCTTATTGGTCTCTCACTGCTCATCTTCGACAATATCTGGGTGGACCCTCATAATCTCTCCAGATTCTATTGTCATTCGAATGAGGCCCTTAGCTTTCTGCTTTTCAGCCATTAGATTGATGACATCTAATCTGGCCTTAGGGACTGGGACCACTCCATCTTGAACCGTCATTTTTGGGAATATCCCGAAATTAAAAGTCACCATGTTGGCGGTGACTTTCTTTTATTCTGATTTGAGAGTTAGAACTCCAGCATCCACTAATACTTAGATCTTATTCTTGAGGACAAAGCATCTGCTAGTAGGGTGATGCAGTCCTATAAAAGAGGCAATAGTTAGGATCATTTGTACACCCCACTTTATTAGGTCACCGAACTTCGAGTAACTTGAGCTTGTTACCCTTGAGAACCAAGTGGAAGAGCGTCACCACCTGTTCATCTTTGAAGGAGTGTGCCTTTGACGGGAATTTGAATTCCTGATTGCCATTGGTGCTATTCTTTTGCTTTGGTTGAGCTGTCCTTGAGAGCTCAATGGTCATAGTTTCCTTCCCCTTTGGTTGGAAAGATTGGATTGCATCACGCCCATAGTGTTAACCCCTCATTTGTTCTTGGGCACTGAGGGTTCAAACTTCTTAAACGATTTCTCGGCTATCTCAGCTTGGTCCACAAGCTTCTTTCATATATGGGCTTTGGCAGCTCCTATACGAACTTTCACTCTATCAAGGAAGTAATTCCGGTATTGTATGCCAGTAGGGCACATAAGGGAAAGGTTGCGGAACCTCTCGTTGTATTCCCGCACGGATTCACCTCCTTTTTGGACCATTGAGAGGAGTTTGTCCATAGTCACCTCGGTGTCATCCTCATAGAATCGAGAGAGAAACTGAGTTTCTAAATCAATCCAAGAATTAATGGAGCCGTTGGGTAGGCTCCTGAACCAACCAAAGGTTATCCCCATAAGGGTGCCAATGAATAGTCTAGCCATGACAGCATCATTGTCTATCACATTGTCGGTTTGTGATCAGAAGTAATAGATGTGCTGATTCGGCAAGCTCTAGCCGTCATACGTGTATAACATAAGTGGCTTGAACTTTAGTGGATAGAACTGAGTCCCATTCTAACAGGTAAGGGCATTATCCATATTTTCTTCAGTTCATCCCTCTGTGTTAGGGATGCAATCTGAGCTTGAATACCTTTAATAATCTCAGCATCGATTGAGGAGTTTTCCTTCGACTTCACTCTTAGGATATTCACTGTCGTTATACTCCTCTTCATCACGATTGCTACCAGTGTACTTGTGTTTTTGTTGACCAAGAGCTGAGATAGCATCTACTGGATGTTGTCCAAAACTTCCTGCTGAGCTATGAAAGTTTGTTGTTGTACCTCCATCCGCCAACGGAGATCATCATCATTGTTGTCAGCCATGTAGCAGATATAAGCTATGTTCGTACTGAACTGAAGGTAGTTGAAGAAGCATATCCACTGGCCTCCTCCTCGTTATCAGACTATTAGAAAAGATTCCTCAATGGTGCTGGTGACACATCTCTGGTTGATGAAGAAGGTTGCCCGTATTTGTAGGGTATTGTTATCCTAGAGCGAGTACCTTGGAAGGCACCCTCTTGTTCTACCAGCACCTGACTGAAGTCGGGGCTATAATCAGAGTCCGGGGAGCAGGCTGGAGGAGTAAAGGTTCCTCGTCTTCTTCGTTGAGACTGAAATCGTTCCCTCTCTGCTTATCATGTTAACGAAGGTCGCTGCAAGATGGACCACCTTGTTGCCTTCTTCTTCTGAGACTTAGGCTTCTCAGAAGTTCAGACTGACAATCAGCTGAACACCGATGACTGGCTTGGAGAAGCGGTTATGGAAATTGTTTCCAAACAGTAATGGATGGAGTGGACCGTCACAAGTTAACACCCTGCTTGTCCATGAAAGTACACCTAGAGGGGGTGAATAGGTGTAAGGCTATTCTAATAACAAATGATGTGGAATTAAAAATAAATTGTAACACACTTAGTGTAATCAAAGAGTGTAGCCGAATTCCCGGTGAAGAGCTCTGGACTATCTTCTCTAAATTTCTCTAAATAAAAGTTGAGGTACTATGTAAAGCTCTCTTGGTTTAACACAAGTGAGGCACACAAACAAACCAAGCATATAAGATATGAACAATATGATGCAATGCGAGGTAAATGAGAGAGAGAATTTAGAGATAGTGGATCAAATGTAAACATCAAGATATGTTTCGAGGTTCGAGTCACTGCTCTACGTCCCCGCCTTCACACTGAAGGATTTCTACTATATCGTCCACACAGGACTTCCCACACAGGGAACCTCCACTAAGGATTTGGGTAATACAACTTTGGAGTACACAACTCCTCTCTCAACCAACACAACCTCTACACAAGAGGCAATGCACTAAGCCACACAAAATCAACCTCATAATAGAGGGATAGGGCACTAAGCCAAATAACAACAATCACCTCTCACAAGAGGGATACCAACACAATCTCCACAATCACCTCTACACTTAGAGAGATATTAACAAAATCAAACTCCTCCACAATCGCCTCTCACTAGAGGGATAACACAAAGCAAAGAAAGATACAACTCTTGGTGGTCTCAACAACCACAAACCAATATTCTCACAAAACAAGATCCTAATAGATAGGATAGATAGATAGCTCAAGTGTGAGAAAATAAAAAGTCTGGAAATCAAAACACAAAGAAAATATTTGGGAAAACTTCTAGGATAAATTAGAAATAAAGAACAAAAATAATTCCCAAAGACTTCTCTTTTTCTTTGATTTTTTTCAACCCTTTTAAAACAAATAAAGATAGATCTTTATAACCTAAAAACTCTTTTAAACTTGTTGCTAAAACACTTAAGAAGATGAGAATTTTTGCTCATCAAAACTTGTTTAAACAGCCCAAAGAATTGGTATTTATAACCCAAAATAAATCTGCCCGTTGGCAGCAGGAAAGGGCAGTTTTGCCCTTCCGGTCGACCGCCTGATCGACCGGCCAACGGTTATTTTTCTGACCGTTGTGCCAGCGGTCGACCGCCCAGTCGACCGGCCCCCACCTGAGAGTGGGTGCTTTCAGTCGCCGACCGCGCGGTCGACCGGCCGAAGTGGCTGGCCATGTGCACGTCCTTATGCACATCGGTCGACCGTGCCGGTCGACCGGCTCTTGGTCCGGTCGACGGTCCGGTCGACCGTCAAAGCAATCTGGCAGGGATTAAAAGATTTAAAAACTTATCTTTTTATTATCAATTAAATCCCACAAAATCACATAAATTCCACAAAAATAAGTTCTTATAATATCTTTGAAATACAAATATCTGTGATAAAATTCAACACATATTATAAACTATTTGAACTATTTTGTGATGTTGAAATTTAGCCTTTAAACGAAAACTGTATTTTTCAAAAACCAAACTTTGAAATGAAAAACCGTTTTCTCCAAAATTTATGTAAAAACAAAAACATGATATTAAAAAAATATTGAAGCATATTGTATATGGATAGAATCCAATATATATACAAGATATATATTTATGTTTTTGATATGAAACCAAAACCAGTTAAACCGAAAACCAAAAGCCAATAAACTAAAAACTTTTGTGTGTGTGTGAACTTGAGCATATCAACACTATCTAATCTTTACACGAGATCTAAACATACTAAACTAAACAAACTGAGACCTTCTTGTAGAACTCCGTCTCCAAGTCGACTCGATCCAAACACGATCCAATGAGCTTAACTCCAACTGAGTGGTAGATGCGATTTTAATGCGCGAGCTCTTGAATCAACATGTGAAAGCTCTAAAAACTCTTTTGTTGAAGCTAATCAATTACTAATAACTTGATCAAATATCTGAAACTAAATATTACAAGATTATTAGTAAATTATAACTACATGAGTTAATCATCATCAAAACTAGAGTGCTGGACCTCTGGGCCAACAATCTCCCCCTTTTTGATGATGACAAAACTAATGGAGTTATATATGCATGGATTAAAGTTAAACTTCATAGAAGCTCTCCCTTAACTCATGCATAGCAATAAGCAATAAAGATATTCAATGTATGCATAAATCAAATAACACATATTAACATATTAATTGAAAACAAAAACATATATGCTCTGATACCAATTGAAAAAAAAATAATCATGCATATAGATGATAAAGTATGCATATATAAAACTCCAAATTTCTCTCCCCCTTTTTGTCAAATCATCATACGCATATATAAAAACTCCAAATTTCTTTATGCATATATAAAACTCTAAATTTCTCTCCCCCTTTTTTCAAATCATCAACAAAGGGGCATAATAAAAACTCAAAATCATTTTCTTCCTCTTGGTCAATCAAACAAGAATGGTGTATATGTGATATACATTCATGAAGAGAAAAGATGTAAAGTTAACTCCCCCTGCATACATGCATTATATGAAAAGAGATGACTAAACCCTAATCACATAACGCATAGTATACAATGTATAAAAGGAGATGTGAAGCTCCCTCTACACACGTGTACTACATACCAATGAAAGATCAATCACTTCAATATGAAATATGTTGGCCCAAAGGCCTTCCTCTCTAGTTTTGATGATGATTAACTCATGTAGTTATGTGTACTAATAATCTTGTGTTATTTAGTTTCAGATCATTAATCAAGATATTAGTTGGTGATTAGCTTCAACAAGATGATTTGGAAGCTTTCACATGTTGATTCAAGAGCCCGAGCGTCAAAGATCATATATAGCACTTGCTCGGTGGATCAAGAGTTTTGGATCGAGTCGGCTTGGAGATTGCGCTCTACAAGAAGACATCGGTACCATAATTTAGTTTTGTGTTTAGATCCAAATTGTAAATTAAAATAGTATGATATGCTCAAGTTCACAACACACACATTTCATGTTTTGGTTTTCGGTTTTTGGTTTAACCGATCTTGGTTTGCATGAATAGATATTATATCAAAACAAGTTTACATGGTTTAATGTATATTAGATTTGTTCTATATACATGCATGCTTCATCTTCTTTGACAAACTTAGTTTGATAGTCTATTTCATGTGTTTTATGTTTTGGTATTTTTAACAAAACATATTTTGGAATTATTGACAAAAAACTATGATATGTATATGTTTCATGTATATTGGATTTCTATCCATATGCATCATGCTTCAAAATGTTTAAATATCATGTTTTTGTATTTAGATGAGTTTTGGACAAAATGTATTTTCTATTCAAAATCCAATTTTAGAAAATACGGTTTTTGGTTTTTGGAAAATATTGTAAGATACAAAAATAGTTTTAATTGCTTGATATTTGAGTCAAAACTTTTGTCATATGTTTATATATCAATGCAAATTGTCAAAACTATTTTGGGGATTTTTAAGTAGTTTACAAGAATTTATTGGATATTTAATTCCTTAGTTTTTCTGACCAGAACAGCCTCTGCCAGGCTAGGTCGGTCGACCCGAACTGTCGGCCGCACCAAGTAGCCGGTCGACCGTTCGGGTCGACCGACGTGCACGGATACGTGCACGCTGGCTGCTCTTGTAGCCGGTCCACCGTGCTGTCGACCGACTGAGAGCAGATTGCTCTCTGTTTGTTTCGGTCGACCGGGCGGTCGACCGGTAGCTGACAACGGTCAAAATGTGACCGTTGGCCGGTCGACCGCACGGTCGACCGGTAGGCCATTTTGGCAGATTTGCCTGCCAACGGCTATATTTTTCTGGGGTCTATAAATACCCCATTTGTGAGAGTTTTTCTCAATGTTTTTCTGTGCTAATTTTTCCTGATTCTCCAGTGTTTTAAAAGAAATCAAAAGAAGTTTTGGATTTCAATTGAACAATCTTTTTGGTGTTTTTGCTAAGGTTTGGAAAATCAAAGAAGAGGTTTTTGGGAAAAGCTTTTGATTGAACTTCACCATCTTGATTTCTATTATTTCTCAAGGATTTTCTTGTGTTTTTGATTTTGATTTCCATTCCATTGGTTTTCTCCACACTTGAGCAACATCTACTATCTCATTCTATAGGATATTTGTGTTGGAGAAGAAATTGTTTGTGGTTATTGTTTAGACCACCAAGTTGTAAAACCCAATCTTTGCTTGGCCTTGTGCCTTGGTTGTATCCCTCAAGTTGTGAGGTGATCCTTGTGTTTGCTTTGTGCTAATCCCTCAAGTTGTGAGGTGATTGTTTTGTTGGATTGGAGCTTGCCTCAAGGAGGAGGTTGTGGTTGTAAAGAGAGGAGTTGGGTACTCCTTGTGAGAGTTCTTTGTGGACTAGCTAGTGGATTAGAAATCTTTCGTGTGTCGAAGGCGGGGATATAGAGCTGGGTGCTCGAACCTCGAAACATATCTTATTGTTTGCGCTTGATCCATTGACTCTCTCTATCTCTCTCTTTACTTTGTGCCTTGCAACTATTCATATTGTGCATTCATAATTGCTTGGCTTGTTTGTGTGCATCACTTGTTGATTGCACTTGAGTGTATTGCATCAAGTTTTTAAATTCCGCATTGAGTTTATAGATTAGCTATATCACCTATTCACCCCCCCTCTAAGTGATTTCAATTGGTATCAGAGCCTACGCTCCTGATATTTAGGTTTAACCACCTAGGAGTGAGATCTTGCTTTGCTAATCTTCATTTGCATTTTCATTTGCACTCATTTAGTTTGCACTCATGGATAGCCCTCCTATGTTTGACCATTTTAGACTTGATACTTGGAAGGCCAATATGAGTAGGCATTTAAAATCACTAGGTCATCTTGTTTATCAAGCCTCCACTTTAGAATCCTTCCCTAATAGTAGCAAACACAAAAAGGCTAATGCATTAGCACTTAAAACACTTAGAGCATCTCTTAATGAAGATCTTTTATATGTGTTTGATCGTTATGACTCGGCTTTTGTAGTTTGGAGTATATTGACGTCTCCCGAGCTACCTGTGATTATCAACAAGTTGAGGAGATCTAGGAGAGACATGTCCGAGCAATGTCTCATGGTCCAAGGGAAAGACTCCCTTGAGGTACATTCGGATTCTCAACTAGAAGATAGCTCTAGTTCATATTGTTATGGATGCTTTGAAGTTCAAAATTTGAATGTAGAACTTGCATCTAAACTTGAAAAATTTGTGGAAAAACATAACCTTTTAAAAGAAAAGCATTTTGATTTGCAAGAAGAAATGAAGGATTTATGTTCTACCTTTGAAACGGTTTTGCAAGAGAAAGAAGAGATTACTAGTGAACGTGACTCACTTGAATCTCAACTTGAACTTGCCCTTAAAGAAATTGAAGTTTTAAAAGGCAAAAATGATTGTGATGATATTTTGAAGCACAATGAGATTTTATCTTCAAATTGGATTTTACTTTTAAAGATAACCTTTCATTGAAAAATAAAATTGATTCTATCACTAAGGAACTAGATCTTATTTTAAAGAAAAATGAATCTCTGCAAAATGATTTAGATTCCCATGTTTGCCATGCTAGTATAGCTTCTACTTCTTGCACACCTATAGCATGCTCCACTTTATCTTCAAGTATTGAAAATGATATAAATGTTTTGAAGAAAAGTGTTGATTGTTTGGGTCCACTTTGAGCCATTGTGCCATGAACCACACTCGTTTGGAATCCTTGGTTCGTAAGAAACAAGTTCCAACTATGCATGCACACCCATCACGGCATACACGTGCTTCCCACGATCACCACCATCACACGTATGCTCATGTGTACACATGTACACATTGTGGTCGAAAAGGCCATCTTGCTAGATTTTGCTATGATCGTTTACATAATGAAAATTTAGCATGTAATCTTGTTTGGGTTAGAAAAGAAACTAACCCCTATGGACCCAAAAGAAAATGGGTACCAAAACCACCTCCTTGACTTTTGATGTAGGTGGGAGCTCTCGCATCACGTGAGAGTATTGGTGCCTTGAGGTGGATGCGTTCTAAGCTTAAAAGAGAACCATTTGGAAGCTTCACTCTCAAGGGGATTTGGTGGGAGGACCACCATGTTTTGGAGACATGGAGAGTTGCCTCTTCGGTTTTGGTAACAATCCCTTACTCCTTTATTGTTTACATGCTTTCATATCATATTTTGTAGCATGTTTTATTGTTCATGATTAGTATGATATTTGCCATGTTTTTAGACTTATGCTTTACATGATTAGTTGTTGAGACACCCATGTTTAGTATGGACCCATATTTTGTGTTCTCTTTATGTTTTTAGCTATCATGTTAATCATAGATCTAATGCACATGTCTTTGTCATGCTAATCATATGGATGACTATGACTTTTTGTTTTAATAAATCATGTTTTTGATTATGATCATGTTGATTGTTGACCCGTTTTATGCTTCATGTTTTGACTACTTACTTGAATGATAGTTTTCATTAAGATTAGGATTTATACTTGTACAACTAGTGAGCTACAAATAGACCTTTATATATGTTTGTGCTTGAACGCTCATTTGTATTCACTTGATGTACTAGTATAGTCTAGTTTTGATGATTCATGCATTCTAACTTGTATTCCTCATTTTGGATATGTTTCTATGATCATGTGTTTTAACTTCATGTATATGTCTATCTTGTCCAAACTATTGATTATACATGTACATCCTTGAGCCACGTGCCTTCATGCATATACTTTTGTGGACTCATTGTGTTTAGGATATGTATGTATACTTTAGTTTGTACATGTCATACATATGCTTGAAGTTTAAATCGTTTGGATGAATTTCATGTTTGCTAAGTGATTTCACATTTATGAAGAATTTCATGTTTTTAAGATGATTTCAATTGGTGATTTCACATCTGAAATGAATTTCATATTTTCAATATTAAGCTTGATTGTCCATTTTCATGTTGATAGGTTTCTCACAACACTTGTACACTCACCTTATTTAAATGTTTTCTCATGACTTACTTTTCATGAGTACAAATTGTGCTATATGGATTTTGAGTGTTTTAGTGCCATGTGGTTTACATGTGTCTTCATGAAAAATATTTTTGGTATTCCTTGTTTGAAGGATCACGTACTAGTTGATTCATATAACTAGTTGTGATATTCTTCCTTGGTAGTAGTTTTCAAACATACTATATTTGTAACCTATTTTTGAAAACCCCCTACCATCTAAGGGCGGATGGATGGGTGACCATACTCATATATGCTTTATAGTGAAAATCATTTTAACTTGAACATGAATGGGAGGATAGGTTATATGAGATATACACTTGATCTTATTGTTGTTTCAATTGGTATCATTGAATTCTTTCAATTGGTATCAATCTTGACATTTCTTGTATACTCATATATTTGTATGTATGTATGCTTTCATTTCAAAGAATATCAATTTCAATTGATATCTACTTTTCATACATATATATGTTTTATTTGTGCTTATTATATCCCTATATCTTTAAGCACAAGATTTTGTTTATGCTAAGCTTGAGCTTCAACCTTGTTTCAATTAATTTAGCTTTCCAATGGTATCTTTATTCGAGCCTATGCATAGTTTTATTTGGTATTTCATAAAGGGAAGAAAATCTTATATTTCATCTTTCAATTGGTATTTTGTATTCCACTCCTTTACTTTATGATAGAAATAATGATTTCAATTGGTAAAAGAATAATAATTTCAAAAGGTATTAAGATTCATGTTTAGAAATTCAAAATTGTAATGTTTAATTTCAATTGATATCAAGATTGTTTATTTACAATTGATATGATATTTGTTTACTTATCAATTGGTATCAAGATTTGTGTTTTTCAAATTGGTATAGTTTCACTTTTAAATTGGTATCAATATGCACTTCCTTGACACAATTTTTTAATTGGTATCATATTTGAGTTTAGACAAAAAGGGGAAGAACATCCCTTGATTGATTCCTTGTTTTGAATAAAAAAATATATATGTGTATTAGTTTTGTTTTGTTTTTTTTACCCTTTGTTGATGATTGACAAAAAGGGGGAGAAGAATTTGAGTTTATATGCATGTTTGTATGCATGTTTTATGTTTTTATTAAGTTCAATTGGTATCCAAAGTATTATTTAAAGAACATGTTTAGTTTTGGTATCAAGAGCTTGTATAAGAGATCATTAGTTTGTTTTGCATATATGAAGTTTAATTGGTATTTAGAGCATGTTTATTTGTTTAATTTAATTGGTATCTAGAGGTTTGTTTGTTTTTGTTAATTGGTATCTAGAACATGTTTATTTGTTTTTGAAAATTTCATTGATATCTAGAGCCATTTATTGTTTTATGCATATCTATGCATGTTTCATGTTTAGTATTCATTGCATATATTTGTTGTTTATCCCTATGCATGAGTTAAGGGGGAGCTTCTTTGAAGCTTAACTTTAATCCATGCATATATAACTCCATGAGTTTTGTCATCATCAAAAAGGGGGAGATTGTTGGCCCAAAGGCCTTCCTCTCTAGTTTTGATGATGATTAACTCATGTAGTTATGTGTACTAATAATCTTGTGTTATTTAGTTTCAGATCATTAATCAAGATATTAGTTGGTGATTAGCTTCAACAAGATGATTTGGAAGCTTTCACATGTTGATTCAAGAGCCCGAGCGTCAAAGATCATATATAGCACTTGCTCGGTGGATCAAAAAGTTTTGGATCGAGTCGGCTTGGAGATTGCGCTCTACAAGAAGACATCGGTACCATAGTTTAGTTTTGTGTTTAGATCCAAATTGTAAAGATTAGAATAGTATGATATGCTCAAGTTCACAACACACACGTTTCATGTTTTGGTTTTCGGTTTTTGTTTAACCGATCTTGGTTTGCATGAATAGATATTATATCAAAACAAGTTTACATGGTTTAATGTATATTAGATTTGTTCTATATACATGCATGCTTCATCTTCTTGACAAACTTAGTTTGATAGTCTATTTCATGTGTTTATATTTTGGTATTTTTAACAAACATATTTTGGAATTATTGACAAAACTATGATATGTATATGTTTCATGTATATTGGATTTCTATCCATATGCATCATGCTTCAAAATGTTTAAATATCATGTTTTTGTATTTAGATGAGTTTTGGACAAAATGTATTTTCTATTCAAAATTCAAGTTTTAGAAAATACGGTTTTTGGTTTTTGGAAAATATTGTAAGATACAAAAATAGTTTTAATTGCTTGATATTTGAGTCAAACTTTTATCATATGTTTATATATCAATGCAAATTGTCAAACTATTTTTGGGGATTTTTTAAGTAGTTTACAAGAATTTATTGGATATTTAATTCCTTAGTTTTTCTGACCAGAACAGCCTCTGCCAGGCTAGGCCGGTCGACCCGAACTGTCGGCCGCCAAGTAGCCGGTCGACCGTTCGGGTCGACCGACGTGCACGAATACATGCACGCTGGCTGCTCTTGTAGCCGATCGACCGTGCTGTCGACCGACTGAGAGCAGATTGCTCTCTGTTTGTTTCGGTCGACCGGGCGGTCGACCGGTAGCTAGCAACGGTCAAAATGTGACTGTTGGCCGGTCGACCACACGGTCGAGCGGTAGGCCATTTTTGGTAGATTTGGCTGCCAAGGCTATATTTTTCTGGGGTCTATAAATACCCCATTTGTGAGAGTTTTTTCTCAACGTTTTTCTGTGCTAATTTTTCCTGATTCTCCAGTGTTTTAAAAGAAATCAAGAAAAGTTTTGGATTTCAATTGAACAATCTTTTTGGTTTTTTGCTAAGTTTTGGAAAATCAAATAAGAGGGTTTTTGGGAAAGCTTTTGATTGAACTTCACCATCTTGATTTCTATTATTTCCAAGGATTTTTCTTGTGTTTTTTATTTTCATTCATTGGTTTCTCCGCACTTGAGCAACATCTACTATCTCATTCTATAGGATATTTGTGTGAGAAGAATTGTTTGTGGTTGTTGTTTAGACCACCAAGTTGTAAAACTCAATCTTTGCTTGGCCTTGTGCCTTGGTTGTATCCCTCAAGTTGTGAGGTGATCCTTATGTTTGCTTTGTGCTAATCCCAAGTTGTGAGGTGATTTTTTTGTTGGATTGGAGCTTGCCTCAAGGAGGAGGTTGTGGTTGTAAAGAGAGGAGTTGGTACTCCTTGTGAGAGTTCTTTGTGACTAGCTAGTGAATTAGAATCCTTCGTGTGTCGAAGGCGGGGATGTAGAGCTGGGTGCTCGAACCTCGAACATATCTTGTTGTTTGCGCTTGATCCATTGACTCTCTCTATCTCTCTCTTTACTTTGTGCCTTGCAACTATTCATATTGTGCATTCATAATTGCTTGGCTTGGTTGTGTGTGCATGACTTGTTGATTGCACTTGAGTGTATTGCATCAAGTTTTTAAATTCCGCATTGAGTTTATAGATTAGCTATATCACCTATTCACCCCCCCTTTAGGTGATTTCAAATATACTCAACATGAATCTATATAAAGAAAAGATGTTAAGCATCACTTGCATATAAGCAATACAAATCAAAATAATGTGATACAAATTGAAAAATATATCAATTTATGATAAAGGTATACATCGAAACATCATGATACCAATTTATGAACCAATTAAAATAAACAAAGCATTTTTTAGATATCAATTGAAAGGAAACAAATTTTAAGATACTAAAGATACCAATTGAAAATATCTTGATACCATTTTAAAATGTCTTGTAAATCTTGATATCAATAGAAATTGAGACATTATATATTTTGATACCAATTGAAATATCTATATATTGTAGATCTTGATATCAATTGAAAGAATATATATATTTGCAAGTTTTGATACAATAGAAAGTAAAAACCAATTTTTTAGGCAAACACAACTCATTTCAATATTGATACCAATTTAAAATGAAGTATGATACCGACTGAAAAACACGAAGCAACCTTTTGGGTTAAATATTAAAATCATTTTGCAATAGAAATACCAAATAGGGGAATAATATCAATTTAAGATTCTTGATACCAATATTGAAAATGTTAGCATATACCAATTGAAATGTTTTTTCATTAAGAGCGTAGGAAACCAATTGAAAAGTAAGATACCAATTGAATAATATCATTTTTCATCATAAGGAATGGGAGTAAAATACCAATAGAAAATAAAACCAATTGAAAGGTGAAAACACGAATTTTTCTCCCCTTTAAGAATACAAAAGAAAACAATGCATAAACTTGTATAAGATACCAATTAAAAAATAATTAACATTAAGGAGTAAATCAAATTTAGCATAAACTAATTGTGCTTTATGATGTAAAGATATAGTAAGTATAATCAAATCACATATATATGT